>CM024247.1:18129272-18178026 GCA_013421045.1 Propylea japonica
AAATAATAATAATAATAATAATAGTATATTGGGCCCTCAGGGCTCTGGAATGGTAAGTTCTAGAGTACGGGCTTAGCAAACCCGAGGTCCCGAGCTAAACCTGGCAGTAGGTATAAAATGCAACCCATAATGATGGTGCAATTAAGAGTAGAAATATGTAGTCGCTGCTGAGGATCGTCAGGGCATGTCTGGAGCTGGCGCGGACATGACAGCATGCGGGACGTCAGTGGCAGGGCGCTGAGGAGGCGGGGCCCCTGTCATACAAAACACTACAGCTCAACAGGAAGAACCAAGGAAGCAAACAACAGCAGTGCCACCCCCTACAATAGTGCTACGCAGGATCTTCAACCAGCGTTCACTCAAGCAGGGTTACCCAGAAGACGCATGAAATGGACAAGTTGTATCAATGAAACGATCATGCGCATCTACTATAAAATAACAAACCTGGGTCAAGAACTAACTGGATACAGACAACGGTTATTCAATGAATTCAAGCGATGTTTTCCAGATCTACAAGTAACTGGAACAGAGGATAGCTGACCAATATCGCGTAATCCTCAGAAACAAACTTATATCAGAAGACAGATTGCAGGAAATTAAAAATGAAGTTGTCAATGAATTAAACAACGAAGAAAACCATAATAGAGAAGAACACACATTTCTGGAAACAGAGCACAACCATGGAGCAACACATGAAGAGAACAACTGAACTCCATTACCGCTCCAAGATAATATTCAACCGGACGACGAAACACAGAATGAACATTCATCACCTCAGGTTCATACCTCGGTAGAAACTGCCCATAAATTTTCGAACGAAAACGAACAAGCTCTAGTGGAACGTCTTGAATCAGCAATGCACAGATTATTCAGCGAATACAACGGCACTGATCCACTCTCCAGACCAACACTACCTAGGATCAGATCATCCAAAAGAGCTTGCAGTCATCCTCAAGATAATGAACACTGATGTCATACCAAAATTCCTTTCAATGGCAACACAACTGGAAACGATCCATCTCATCCTTTTTGCCGCAACAACTGTAGTGGAAGTGCTGGGCATGAAGACCAAACCAAGACAGCACTCAAATCCACCTGTCCACAACCTCGCCTACCTCACTGGCAAAGAGGCTGGAGGAAAAAGTTCAACGCTGTCGGCAGGACATAGGAAGGCTGACACCATATGAAAATGGCATCAGAACAATCAAGCTGAAATCGTTGGTGGAATCGATTATCTATCGAAATCGCAAGCACTCAAGCTATGAAGAAAAAACACAACAGTAAAGCAGTGCATCGACACACTGAAACAAAAACTCAGTGTCTACTCCGAGAGATTGCGAAGATATAAGAGAGCAACAGGAGGAAGCAAGATAACATCTCCTTTGAAAACTCGGAGAAAAATTTCTACAGACATCTGGATGGAAACAACAGAACTCCCCAAACATCTATCCGAATAAGGATGACATGGAAAAATTCTGGACCGAACAACTGTCAACACCTACTACTTACAACAAAATGCCGAGTGGATAAAAAACGAAGAGAAAACTCAAACCAACACCGCACAAATGTCACTTACGGTCATCACAGAACAAGAGCTTTCGGATATTCTCAAAGAAATGCACAACTGGAAATCACCTGGACCAGACGGGCTCCACAGTTTTTGGCTGAAAAAATTCAACTGTTTGCATAGTAATTTAACTAAGGCAGTTAATGAAATTCTACGAGGTCCGAGAGTATGCCCTCCTTCCTGACAGAGGGTATAACTTATCTTCTGCCAAAAATCACAAACCCAAAGTACAGACGATCCAGCAACGTACAGGCCAGTGCATACCTGCCAACTATGTACAAGCTCATAACATCTTGCATTACACGTCGACTATACTCCCATTGCGAACGAAATAATATAATTGCATCAGAACAGAAAGGATGCTCCAGGGGTGCAATGGGATCCAAAGAACAACTGATAATCGACTCTATAATCTGCAACCAAGCTCATAAGAAGAGGAGAAATTTGTTTCACGGCTTATCTTGACTACAAGAAAGCTTTCGACTCCATGCCGCATGAATGGCTCATAAAAGTTTTAGAGATCTATAAAGTAGATCCAAGAATAGTGAGCTTTCTCAAAACAGTTATGTCAACTTGGCGAACTAACATCGAAATCAGCGGAACGGGCATAAGAACTGGCACAGTATCCATCAGGAGAGGAATTTTTCAAGGAGACTCTTTGAGTTCATTGTGGTTCTGCATGGCAATGAACCCGTTATCAACTATTTTGAAATCCTCCAGAAAGGATTCAACCTGAAAGGCACACTAGCAACATGTTGATTAACCATCTTTTATACGTCGATACTTAAACTGATTGCAGCAACAGAGACCAACTAGAGTGCCTACTACGACTAGTGGAGATGTTTTCCAAAGACGTCAGCATGAACTTTTGGACTGGACAAATGTCGTTCCCTAAATATAGCAGGAGGGAAAATCCAACAGACACCTC
This sequence comes from Propylea japonica, assembly GCA_013421045.1. Taxonomy (NCBI): domain Eukaryota; kingdom Metazoa; phylum Arthropoda; class Insecta; order Coleoptera; family Coccinellidae; genus Propylea; species Propylea japonica. Next base: position 18,131,768 of record CM024247.1, read on the forward strand.
TCACCTTATCTACGGAGAAGAAATAAAGGCAATGCTGGCAGGTGATCTATACAAATACCTAGGTATGAAGCAATGTCAAAGGATAGACCAACGGTGATGAAGGACGAACTAACAGCAGAGTTCACCAGAAGAATGAGAAGCGTTCTGAAAACGAAACTTAACAGCAGAAATCTCACAAAAGCTGTTAACACCTACGCTTGCTCAGTTCTCACCTACTCTTTCGGAATAGTAAAGTGGAGTAATACAGATCTCGATCGTCTCCAACGGAAAATGAGAACACTGTGTACAAAGGCCAACAAGCATCATCCTAAATGCTGTGTTTGAAAGAACACAATTCCAAGAACTCAAGGCGGACAAGGCTTTGTGGACATAAAGAAATGGCAGCTGAACAAATAAACAACTTGAGAAATTATTCTATAGATAAAGCCAAACACATCGGACTACATAAGATACTGATTGAAGCAGATTGTTCAACCACCTCTATTACTAAGCGAGCACCCTCATGAAAACACCACACAGACGGATAGTGATAAAATTCAAAGATGGAGAGAAAAGCCCCTGCATGGAAGACCCTGAACGAGGTCACCCAGGAACATGTCGACATTCCTGCGTCGAACTACTGGTTGACTTCTGGAAGATTGTTTCCTGAGACAGAAGGTTTCCTCCTTGCCATTCAAGATCAAGTAGTGCAAACTAAAAACTATCAGAAATATATCATGAAGGATAGGAGCCTCACCGACGATAGATGCCGCTACGGATGCCAAACATCAGAAACAATCCAACATATTACAGGAGGCTGCCAAATGTTTGCTGGAAATGAATATAAGAGTCGACATGATGCAGTTTGTAAAATACTTCATCAGGAACTCGCCATCCAACTGAAGATTCTGCAGTCCGAAACAATTCCATATTATAAGTATCAGCCTGAAGTAATACTGGAGAACAACCTTTACAGGTTATACTGGGACCGCACAGTACTTACAAATTTAACAGTTGCTAATAACAGGCCAGATATAATCCTAGTGAAGAAAAAAGAGAAGAGAGCAATACTTATAGACGTAGCCATCCCGAACAACAACAATCTACGTCAAAAATATGCTGAAAAAATATCGAAATATCGAGAGCTTGAACTCCAGATTAAAGGCAGTGGGGAATGTCTAGTACCAGAACCATTCCCATTCTCATATCAACCACAGGAATTATTCCTAAGAGCCTCAAGTTCAACCTCAAGGAGCTAGATTTGGATGAAAACCTGTTTAAAGTAATGCAAAAAGCAGTACTTCTTGGTACTGCTAGAACGGTAAGGAAGTTTGTAGGTCACGATGGACACCAGGAACAACCATGGAGGGAAACATTGCAAAACAACTACCACGACATCAACCGAGAGATCCAGGACCAAGCAACGAAGGACGAACAACCCAGGACCCAGGAGAAGAAGAACACCGAAGACCTCAGAGCTCAATCCCCTGATACTTGCTATCCGGGATGAGTGAATGTTCCCCTAGTAGGGAGTGTGATAGCCGATCGCTAGGGGGTGTGAAAATCACACCCTTTCTACGCTAATAGGCTCAAGTCGGTATATTGGATATAACCAAGTGGAAGATTAGTGAAATTATCAAGTATCAGCTATTCCAACGAGACGGACGCAATGAACCAATTAATTGACCTTTCTCCCCATTTCTCGACCACAACTCATCGATTTTTTCACTCGAAGTTTTTACAAAGGACTAACATACGCTCGAACATGATCCAATAAACAAGGACTAGGGAAGAAAATTACCGAACCCGGAAACAGAGGGAAAAGAAAGAAGAGAACTTTTATTCAATTGGAATAATATTTCTCTTTTAAGTGTAGAATGTGGATTCCAGTAGAAAGAAAGGTATCTTCTGGAGGTATTATTTTCTTTCCTCGGCCCTGAATAATATAACGAAACGATAGCGAATTTCACAGGGTTGGAGAAAGTCCTTGATAAAATTAATATCTTTTAAATCAGTCAAAAAATTTAAACAACTAAGCTTAGTTGCAATCTCATCTAATTTTTTTAGTTGGCCTATTAGACGTTTAAGGAGAACTGGTGAATATTTCGTTTTGAAATTTTAGGTGGGGCCTTGAGGGTGAATGAACTCTTCGCCTAAAATATTTTCAAGTCGACAGTATTGCCACGTTTACCTCAAACAGATATCAACTTTCTTATTTCAAATGGAAATACCTATAATTCCATTATGTCTCGATTCAAGGACAAATTCACAGTATATCCTACTAAAAAATAATTCTCTGCTATGAACTGAATTCCTGAAATTTTTTACATCTGCATTGCCGATTTAGAAATGCAATATCTCGATTATTTTTCATGCGAACGAAACCAAACTCAGCTTTCTCGTAGTAGAGAATCCATGCGTTTATGTGGTACATTCACTATTTGAATACATCGTGAGGTTTTTCGAAGATGTTGCTCCGAAAAGGTAGAACTCAAAACTGAAATATTTCGAGATTATCAAATGGCAACCTCATATTTATTTTACAGCATTCGATTCGAAATAAAAATGAATGGCAGTCTCCACTCACGCTAATTATATATTTTGGATAGTTAACGAAATATAAAATACTGAAATTTTTCAGTATTTATTGTAATGATTTATTACGATGAAATGGCTCTATGATTATGGGGTAAATTATTGAAGTATATTCTATGGTTGAAATCATGAAAAGTGTTCGATGATCATGGATGTCAAAGAAAAAAATTTTACCCATATTATTCAAACAAGATTCGGGTTGTTTCACAATTAACGGGAAATGCCAAAAAATTATTGAAAGGACCTGTAGAACCTCTAACAATCGTTATAAACATTCAGCAAAATGACTGAAAAGAAATTCCGCAAACTGTTTTGGCTTTATGAAATCCTGGCCCAATGTTCATGACCTCAACTATAGAATTCGTTTAGATAATTCATTTTATAATCACACAGTATTATGTTCATAGATACTCGTATTATAAAGAATTGAGAAAAGCCCTGAGCAGGTGCTTTTGAGCGCTCGTTTTTTGGTGGAGCAATAATGGTATTACCTCAAAATTTTGTATAGGACTTGAGATTCATCCGAAGTATATGAATGAATTATCTCATCATGATCGGAATGATATTCTGAAAATTATTCCAGGAATTAAATATGTGAAAAATCAATAAATGAAAAGATTTAATTACATGGTTCAGATGATGCAATCTTCTTTAAATTTTCATGAACATTCAGTATATCAATCTTCATTCACAAAATAAATTTCACTCGAATGGTATATCTCTTAAAACAATTATGAATTTTCAATACATCTGACTTTTAAGGGGAATGCTTTACCATATTTAATTTCTCCTGAGTCAATTAAAATCAGAGTGCCATCGAAGAATTAAATTCCTCCAATAGCGCTTAATCCTTTGTCAAGAACAACAATTTCCTCTTCCTTCCAAATGAAATACGTCCCCATTAAGTTCATTTAATGCCGAAAAATGAGAAACTTTCAAGGGTCAGAGGAATTCTGCAATCAAAATCCTTCTGGCCCGAACGCTCGTAAATGTTGATGGTGGAAACGAAGCAGGGCGTAGAATTTTACTGGTTGGTCGGGAAGTCTAGCAAAGTACAAGGACTTCATTAAATACTGTTTTGTTAGCTTTTCAAAATGGTACATACTTCAATATTTCCTTTATGCAATTAAAAACCGAAACAAGGTTTTTTGAATCATTCAGATATCCTTTATTTCGCTCGTGTATTCGAACCATGGTCCACTACAGAGCTGTTCCGAAGTCTTGTGCTTAGTGCTCTTGAAAGCACTGGAAGCACTTTTGTGCTCGTGAGCACAGTGCGCGCGAGCACCAGAGTAAACCAGTGGTTAGTGCTTGGTGCTTCGTGAATTTTTTGAAAGGGCTTAGTGCTTAGTGATTCTAAAAAGTGCATCGCAGTGCTCCCGAGCACACTCAGAAATTACCAAGCACTAAGCCCTTTATGGAGTTGTCGGAACATGCAAATGAAGGACTTTCGACTGTTTGGAATAGACAAAGAACTGAAATATTAATAGTTTTAGATCAACCTTTATGGATATCTAAGTTGTTAAGTTTTTCCTCATTATAACTCTGGTGTTAAAAAAACGATCTCGCTGTATATGTTGTGGAATGGAACCAGTCTTTATGTTTCCATTATTTCGACACGAAGAACAAATTGTTATGTTGTATGGCAAAATTTTTTTGAGGAATTCTATGGAGCAATGTGAGCTTTTTTGATATACGTTTTTATAATCATGCTTTCAAGTTATTTATTGGCGAATATTTAAGATAGAGTCTGTTCACGTAATGAATGACATAAAGAGCTCAGAAAACGTTTTTTCATTTCAGACAGCATTTTTTTTAGCTTCGCCACTAGAAAAAATTTCATCTTATTTTTTGCCAAGACGTTATTTTGTTTCTTTAACTTTTCGAATTTTATTTTCCGTTTCGAGACCACCTTCATACTTTTAATTTTATATGACGTCATGATAACTTTGTTTGTCCGTGAAGGACAATGTTGGACTTGCTGAGAAAAAACTATTGTCAATTTCAAGTTGGCCAGTTCAACACTCGAAAGAAAAACATCAAGACGTTAAAATCAAAATTTCAAACTAACAAACATTTCGAAGGAAAATACCAAGCTTTAAAAAATAAGGGCTTAGTGCTCGAGATTCCGAAGCACTTTTCAATAGGGCTTAATGCTTTGTGCTCGAAGCACTTTTCTTTAGTGCTCGGCACAGCTTTGGTCCACTAACGAATCATAAATGAAATAGAGGTTATCTGAATAACTGGAAAAAGCTTGTTACCTGTCGGTTTTCCGGCCATATTTTTCGATTCATGAAGGAACTATTGCTGTATATACCTTTTTGAGAAGCTAACGAAACTGGAAGTTTGTCCTTACATTTAAACACTTAGTTCATAATGCTTCTTCTGAGTAATTCTCAATATTTTCATCGAGATTTAATAGAGAAATAAGGTACAGCCATATATGGCTCTGTATATCTTGTGTTATCTGAATTTAAAGTGAAACATTTTTCGCAAGAAATGGGGACCATCTCCTCAGCTTTGAATGTATTGATTGATTAGTTAGTCGAGTATTTACAAAATCGATTATTTTCGACAACGAACTAGAAAATTTAAAAAAAAAGAAAAAACCACTACTATGTCTTCTTAACCATAAACTATAAACAACAGAAAGTTGTTATCTATTTGAACAAACCTTCAGAAATTGAACAGAAGTAAAACGGTCAGATTTGTGAGAATCGACACTGCTTTTATGACAGTCACAAGCATGTTTATGACCTTATGCCTAAGAAAGAATAATCTTTTTCCCTTTCAGAAAGTTCAGGAATCACCACTTAGTCCCATTCTGTACATTTTAAAATGAACAAGAATTCACAATTTCTTGGAAATGAAATACATCCTCATGAAAGTTCATTAAATTCCGAAAAATGAGAAACTTTCAAGGACCAGAGGAATTATGCAATCAAAATCCTTATAGCCTGAACTGCTCGTAAATGTTGATGATGGAAACGAAGAGAGCGGGCGTAGAATTTTACTGGTTGGTCAGGAGGTTAAGCAAAGCACAGGGACTTCATTGAATACTCAGAGCCAAAGATTCATCATTGAATTTAAAGTTTAAGATTGTGTAGAATGTGTCGAGGAAACTTTGCTGATTTTCATACAGAATTTGATGTTTTAAAACTCATTGCTTCAACATCAATACCGAATATTGTTGCCCTGTTTGGCAACAGTGCACATGTACATAAGATCGATGCACAATTGAATATTTCCATGAGAATAGTAACTGAACCAATAAAATCAACACCATCTCTATGGTTACCAGTTCTTTTGAACATTGCTCCTCCACATATCTGCAGGCAGGCCATTACTTCGAAAATTTGGAACAAATTTAATTCTTCCATAAATTCATATCAAGTACTTTCCTATATTCCAGACAATACTCGATTAAAATCACGTAAACCTTTTTGGACAAATTATTCTCTGACCTCGAATGAAAGTGGTAAAGCAATTTGGCAATCCGAGTAGAACACATGTAATATTCAGAACAAAGATTTAATAAGCGAATAAAGTTCCTGAATTTGATCTTCCAAGGAAAATATGGACTATTCTCAATCGTATAAGGACAGGTCATGGAGGTTGCTTTTCAAATGGAATTCAGTTGAGAGTCCTAGCTGCGAATGTGGAGAAGCAGAGGAGACAATTGAACATCTGATTGTTAATTGTTCCATAAATAAATTTCAGGATGACTTGAGAGCTATACATGAAATAACTGAGTCGTTTTTGAATTGGGTTCTTAATTTTAAATCGATTCAATAGAGTTTCAATCATTCTATTTTTCTGTTCCTTTTTCTTCTTCGATTTTTTCGTTTCAGATTCAGAACTCCGAAGACACCGTGGAGAGTTGGACTCGATAAAGAAGAAATCTCTCAATATTCAAATAGTTATGTTTTATTTTTGTGAGAACGGCGAGACAGGGTTTTTTCTACTGAGGTTTTTCCCTGAGCTGTGGTATCATACGAAAAAATGATATGATACCTCGTTTTGCACTAACTCCAGTTAGGAATTTTAATTTTTGTTTTATGTATTGTATTATGTTACCTTTTGATTTCAAAAGAGTATACAGGGTGTCCGGCGAATAACTGTACAAACTCTTACCAGAGGTAGAGTTGCACTAGCTGACTACTGATTGACTATAAAGAATCAATTTCTGGATTTCCCTAGAAAACTACAGGGTGTTTTTCCAACTTCATGGAAATACTTAGAACATCATAAAATCCAAACTTATTGACGGATATTATTGAAACTTGGGGGGTTATTGGCACATGCTAAGGTCGAGTCAGAAATACATCAAATATTTCATTATTCCAGGGCCGGACTCATTAATCTTCGTTTGAAGTGTTCAGGGTAAAAAAACACTTTGTATTTCGAATTACGAATAGTTGATTCACTTTTTAGAAAGAAGCTAAATTATGCTTCAATTTGTGGTATCCCTTAAAGTTGTCACATCAAGGATTATTTTTTATGAATTTTGGAATTTGGAAAAAGTTCGAAAAATTTAATATATTTACCTGAACAGGACTTAGTCACCTTGTGAAGGTCGAAAATAAATAATAAATTTTCTTTAAAAAGTCACTGAAGGTGAGGAAGACCATAATAATTTGTTGATATACTGAGTGGCCATCTCAGACGCGGATCTCATTGCGATGAAGTGAATGAAGGTATATTGCGAAAAAAAATATTATCGACATGTATAGGGTATACATAAACATATTTCAAAATTATTCGTATTTATACCGGGTGTTCATTGGAAGAAGTGTCACTTTGATCTATATCTTTGTTGTTGAACACCCGGTATGCATACGAATAATTTTGAAATATGCTTATGTATACCGTATACATGTCGCCAATAATTTTTTTTTCGCAATATACCGTTATTCACTTCATCGCAATGAGATCCGCGTCTAGGGTGGCCCCCAGTATATCAACAAATTATTATAGTCTTTCTCAATTGCAGTGACTTTTAAAAAAATTTATTATTTATTTTCGACCTCCACAAGGTGACTAAGTCCTGTTCAGGTAAATAAATTCAATTTTTCGAACTTTTTCCAAATTCAAAAATTCATAAAAAAATAATTGTTGATGTGACAACTTTAAGCGATACCACAAATTAATGCATAATTTAGCTTCTCTCTAAAAAGTGAATCAATTATTCGTAATTCGAAATACAAAGTGTTTTTTTTACCCTGAACACTTTAAATGAAGATTAATGAGTCCGGCCCTGGAATAATGAAATAATTGATGTATTTCTGATTCGACCTTAGCATGTGCCAATAACCCCCCAAGTTTCAATAATATCCGTATATAAGTTTGGATTTTATGATGGTCTAAGTATTTCCATGAAGTTGGAAAAACACCCTGTAATTTTCTAGGGAAACCCAGAAAATAATTTTTTATAGTCAATCAGTAGTCAGCTAGTGCAACTCTATCTCTGGTAAGAGTATGTACAGTTATTCCCCGGACACCCTGTATATACAGGGTTTTTCTTTTAAGTTTGCCTATTAAGAGTTTTTGGAGAACTAGAGGATATTAAGTTCTGAAATTTCAGGTGGAGCCTTGAGGATAAAGAAACTCTACAACTAAAATATTTTCAAGTCGACAGTGTTGCCACGTCTATCTCAAACGCATATCGACTATCTTATTTCAAATGCAACTATCTAAATTTTTATTGATTTTTCGATTCAATATCAAATTCCCAGTATCACCTACTGAAAAAAATGTCTTTGCCATGCATTGTTGCCAATTTGAAAAAGCCATATCTCGATTTTTTTATGCGAACAAAACCAAACTCAGCAGTCTCATAGTAGAGATGCCATGCATTTATGTGGTACATTCAGTATTTTGATACCTACATCGTAAAGTTTTTAAAAGATTTTGCTCGGAAAGTGTGGAACTTAAAATTGTTATATTTCGAGATTCTCAAATGACAACTCCATATTTATTCGAGTATTTATTTTAGAGCCAACTTAAAAAAACCTGTTTTATACCGGGATGATACTCCGTGAAGTATCCGTCTAGAGTTGCAATGATGAAATCACTATTAGGTGCGTGATCATTCATATACAACTAGCAATCCGATCGATCAAAGTTTGAAATCTAGGTGTTCAATGATGAAATGTTCAATTTTTAAGAATTTCCTGAGGATAAAACAGAAAATCTGATAGCTTCAACTTCTTGAGGAAATGACAGGAAGAACTTTTCCGGTGCATGTGTAGTCGGTATTTTTCGACAAATATCGTTAATGAGTCTAATTCAAAATTTATTCTCGGATATTTTCAATATAAGTCCTAATTGGATTGGTTAGATTGCATCTAATAGTACTAGTACTACTAGAACTAAATAATGACAATATTAATAATAATTTTTATTCACCGTAAGGTTTAAGTGAAATTTAGTGAGAAAATTGAAACAAATTTCTCACCGAAAAAAATAATACTAGCTGACTGAAGATACAAACCCTTAACTTCAATTTTCTATACAAAAACTCATTTATTCATTACTTCCGCTTGAAATATTAAAATTCTCTTGTTTGGAAATTACTACATTTGAGTATAAAGTAACCATTGAAGTATATAATTCGAATTTCACTAGGAATGTTGCTCATTCAATAGAATTCAAGATTAATTCACGATATCGCTTGATCTCTTGCCAAGAACAACAATTCTCAATTTCTTCGAAATGAAATATGTCCCCATTAAGGTTCATTAAATGCCAAAAAATGAGAAACTTTCAAGGGTCTGCTCGTAAATGGTTGATGATGATGATGATGATGAAACGAAAAGAGGGGGCGCAGAATTTTCTTGGTTGGTCTGGAAGTTTAGCAAAGCACAGGGACTTCATTAACTACTCAGAGCCAAAGGTCCTTCGTTGAATTCAAAGTTTAAGATTGTGTAGGATGTTTCGAGGAAACTTTGCTGATTTGCATACAGAATTTCAAGGTTATAAAGCTGATTGCTTCAACATTAGTATCAGGATGATACTCCGCGAAGTATCCGTCTCGAGTTGCACTGAAAAAATCACTATTAGTTGTGCGGTCATTCGTATACAACTAGAAATCCGATCGAATCAAAGTTTGGAATCTATGTGTTCAATTTTAAAGAATTTCCTGAAAATAGAACAGAAAATTTGAAAGCGTACAACTTTTTGACGAAATGGCAGAAAGAATGTTTTCGGTGCCTGTTGTAGTCTGTACTTGTCGACACATTTCATTAATGAGTCAAATTCAAAATTCATTCTCGGATATTTTCAATATTAGTAGTTGAGGTTTGAGTGAAATTTTGTAAAAAAATGGAAACAGATTTTTTACCAAAGAAAATAAAACTAGTTGACTGAACATTCAAACCCTTAACTTCAATTTCTATACAAAAACTCATTTATTCATTACTTCCGCTTGAAATATTCGAATTCTCCTGGTTGTAAATTACTACAAGTGAGTATGAAGTAACCATTGAATAATTTAATTCAAATTTCACAAGAAATGATGGTCATTCAATAATTTGAAATCAATTTAAAATATGGCTTGATCCTTTGACAAAAACAACAATTCTCAATTTCTATGAAATGAAATATGTCCTCATTAAGGTTCATTAAATGCTGGAAAATGAAAAACTTCTAAGGGTCAGAGGAATTCTGCAATCAAAACCCTTATAGCCTGAAATGCTCTTAAATGTTGATGATGGAAACGGAGAGAGGAGGCGTAGTATTTTATTGTTTGCCAGAAAGTTAAGCGAAGCATACTCAGAGCCAAAGGCTCTTCGTTGAATTGTTCAATTTAAAAAAAATCCTGAGGATAAAAGGGAAAACCTGAAAGCTTCAACTTCTTGACAAAATGGCCGAAAGAATTTTTTCGGTGCATATGTAGTCGGTATTTTTCGACACATTTCGTTAAAGAGCCAAATTTTAAATTTATTTTCGGATATTTCAATGTTGGTAATTGGATTAGATTGCATTCAATACTACTAGAACTGAATAATGACAAATATAATAATAATGTTTATTCACCGTATGATTTGAGTGAAATTCGTGAGAAAATTGAAACTAATTTCTTACCGAAAAAAATGCTACTAGTTGACTGAACATACAAACCCTCAACTTCCATTCTCTATACAAAACCTCATTTACGAGTATTCATTACTCTCGCTTGAAACATATCAATTCTCTTGATTGGAAATTATTACAATTTAGTATGAAGTAACCATTGAAGTATATAATTCAAACTGAACTTGGAATATTGATTATTCGATAACTTAAGATTAATTTAAAATATCGCTCGATCCTTTGTCAAGAACAACAATACTTAATTTCTTCCAAATTAAATATGTCCCCGTTAACGTTCATTAAATGCCGAAAAATGAGAAACTTTCAAGGGTCAGAGGAATTCTGCAATAAAAATCCTTATAGCCTGAACTGCTCGTAAATATTGATGATGGAAACAAAAAGAGGGGGCGCAGAATTCTATTGGTTGGTCAGGAAGTTTAGCAAAGCACAGGGACTTCATTAAACTCAGAGCCGAAGGTCCTTCGTTGAATTAAAAGTTTAAGATTGTGTAGGATGTTTCGAGGGAACTTTGCTGATTTGCATAGAGAATTTGGGGTTTAAAACTGATCGCTTCAACATTAATATCAGGAGGATACTCCGTGAAGTATCCGTCTAGGGTTGGAATGATGAAATCACTATAGTGTGTCTGACCATTCGTATACAACTAGAAATCCTATGGGATCAAAATTTGGAATCTAGTAGTTCAATGATGAAATATTTAATTTTAAAGAATTTCTTGAGGATGAAACAGAAAATCTGATAGCTTCAACTTCATGACGAAATGACTGAAAGAATTTTTTCCGTGCATGTTAAGTCGGTATTTTCGACACATTTCGTTAATGAGTCAAATTGAAAATTTATTCTCGGATATTTTCAATATTAGTAATTGGATTAGATTGCATGTTATACTACTAGGACTACTCTAGAACTGAATAATGACAATAATAATTATAATATTTTTCAGCGTAAGGTTTGAGTGAAATTTCGTGAAAAAATTGAAACGAATTTTTCACCGAAAACTTAATACTAGTTGACTGAACATACAAACCCTTAACTTCAATTTTCTATACAAGAACGCATTTAGCCATTACTTCCGCTTGGAATATTCGAATTCTTCTGATTGTACATTACTACAAGAAAGTATAAAGTAACCATGGAAGAATATATTTCAAATTTCACTGAAAATGTTGATTATTCGATAATTCAAGATTAATTTAAAATATCGCGCGATCCTTTGTCAAGAACAACAATACTCAATTTCTTCGAAATGAAATATGTCCCCGTTAACGTTCATTAAATGCCGAAAAATGAGAAACCTTCAAGGGTCAGAGGAATTCTGCAATCAAAATCCTTATAGCCTGAACTGCTCGTAAATATTGATGATGGAAACGAAAAGAGGGGGCGCAGAATTTATTGGTTGGTCAGGAAGTTTAGCAAAGCACAGGGACTTCTCTTAAATACTCAGAGCCGAAGGTCCTTCGTTGAATTAAAAGTTTAAGATTGTGTAGGATGTTCGAGGGAACTTTGCTGATTTGCATAGAGAATTTGGGGTTTTAAAACTGATCGCTTCAATATTAATATCAGGATGATACTCCGTGAAGTATCCGTCTAGAGTTGGAATGATGAAATCACTATAGTGTGTCTGATCATTCGTATACAACTAGAAATCCGATGGGATCAAAATTTCGAATCTATTAGTTCAATGATGAAATGTTTAATTTTAAAGAATTTTTTGAGGATGGAACAGAAAATCTGATAGCTTCAACTTCTTGACGAAATGATTGGAAGAATTTTTTCCGTGCATGTTAAGTCGGTATTTTTCGACACATTTCGTTAATGAGTCAAATTCAAAATTTATTCTCGCATATTTTCAATATTAGTAATTGGACTAGATTGCATGTTATACTACTAGTACTACTAGAACTGAAAAATGACAATAATAATAATAATATTTTTCAGCGTAAGGTTTAAGTGAAATTTCGTGAAAAAATTGAAACGAATTTTTCACCGAAAACATAATACTAGTTGACTGAACATACAAACCCTTAACTTTTCTATACAAAAACGCATTTAGTCATTACTTCCGCTTGAAATATTCGAATTCTTCTGATTGTAAATTACTACAAGAAAGTATAAAGTAACCATTGAAGAATATAATTCAAATTTCACTAAAAATGTTGATCATTCAAAAATTTAAAATTAATTTAAAATATCGCTTGATCCTTTGTCAAGAACAACAATTCTCAATTTCTTCGAAATGAAATATGTCCCCGTTAACGTTTATTAAATGCCGAAAAATGAGAAACTTTCAAGGGTCAGAGGAATTCTGCAATCAAATCATTATAGCCTGAACTGGTCGTAGATGTTGATGATGGAAACGGAGATAGCGGTGTAGTATTTTATTGGTTGATCAGGAAGTTAAGCGGAGCATACTCATATTGTATGGCTATTATTAACAACTTCTTGTATTTGTTGGAATTGGTCAAATGAATTCAATTTGATTTGATCGATTCAAAGTGCCAATAATAATGTCTGATGACCTTTTTATCAATCGATTTTCAATATTATCATTTTGATATACTCGTAACAACCACAAAAGACAGACCACAAATTATGGTCTATTCCACTTCGTCATGTTATCCTTTGGCTTCAACGTCAAAACATTCGATTTACTACATAATGGTATTGATACAAGAGAAGATTGCCCACTGGGACATTTCCATAACTTTTTTCTATACCGGTCAATTTTCAATTTATCTTACGATGTTGTGTTGTTCCTGGATGTACGGTGCCCTCGAGCACACCTTCAAGAATTTCATGGATATACCGAAAAATTCCTGTAGGACATTCTATTCACCATTTGCTCCTCGCCTAAGGCTACGATCGTATTCCTTTAAAAATTCCGTAAACCCTCGTTATGGAAATTACACTATTCCGCCGCAAGCTTCATATCAACATGACTAGATGAAATTTTCATGTGATATGTACCATATATAATATAAAATAGATTGCTCAGAAAACAATTTCTGATAATTTTTTGAACTCACGAAATTATCAGTTTAGAGTATGGCCTAACGTCTTTCATATTTCATTTTCATTTTAATCTGTTTTACTCGTTTGCTATTATGTCCAACTAGTGGACATAATAAGCATTTTTCTAATCAAGAATATCTGATATCCAATGAAATCAGTCTTAGAGAACAAGCTGAATAGAAGTTTTGATATGAGCTGAATTAAACTTTGAAGTTCCTCAGTGAAAACATCATGAGTCGATTTTTACCTCAAGAAAATAAATAGGTTCGGTGATTCATAAAATCATCACTCTGTAGGAAAAATGCCAACCTAAATAATTACTTTTATTTTGATGAGAGCATTTCAACAGGGAAAGTTATTTTTTCTTTTGCATCGTGCAAGGAAACAGTTCCAAGATAATCCTATAATAATTATATTTTGACGATGCTACTGAATAACCAGGATCCTCCGCCATTTTGCACACACTGGTATACATAAATATAGTGAAAACAAATTATGCAGTTATTTATGATACAAGGGCATTATTATACCATACCATACCACTTCACTTGAAAACATTCAATAATGAACCGAATTTTTGGGTTAGACACAATCATGAACTAGCAATCCAAATTCAGAGAATCTAGCTATTCTGCCAGCCTCTATCGAAAAATTGCCAGCATGTAACTCGGAAACTGCAAGATACTTTTTAGAAAACCACTTTTTTATACATGTTTTTCTGCAAGATGGGAAACATTTGAATGGAAGACAGAAATCACTTAGTGGATCTCGAAAAACTCCCATATCAATGAATAACTTTTATAAAAAGATGGCACGACAGCGCTTTTTTCAAATTTAAAATTGGAGAATAAAAAATATGTGCTATTTCATCTAATAGAATTATGAAATTCTTCATTTTATTTTTTATCTCAGAAGTTTGAAAAAATTGTGTTTTGATGTGTAGTCATAACACACCAAAACGCAAAGGAAAATCATGAACGGAATCGAAAATATTTTCGACATAAAATTTTTTCTTAATTTCAAAACCCTGTATCTTGAAAACAATACGTCAAAGACCCATAGCGCATAGGAACTTTCTGTCATAAAATTATTTGATTCATCTCATTCTGAAACGCCTGGTACCTTAGAAAAAAGAAAGTACAAAAGAAAACTAAGCGGTTGTCAGTCCTTGGCAACCTGGATGGTGCCATGAAATATTATTTCGAAAATTGAATGAACTAATGTAACAGTTTTCAAAGATATCAAAGAAATGATGAAATTCATTATGCAGGGTGATTTTTAGAACTGTCCAAATTTATGTGATATGGTACAGCAAATCGAATGATTTTTGATAGCAGTTTTCTGAAACCACATGAAAGCTTTGTGTTTTCGTTAGGAAATACATTGGTTTTAATTTCTTTTGAACTTTAAATAACGCCCTGTAACTCAGAATCTAGAACTCCGAGAGGATCGCTTCATCAGAACCATAAAATTTAAATTCCTTAATTGTGAAGTTCTAATTTTGAAATTTCAGCAATCTGTCAATATCCGCGTTGATCTCGTTATTAGCTCGTTCCATTTCAAATGCCTTCGATGAATGAAACAGTTGAGTTTCATCAGTGGATCGGAACTCTAAGCAGAATTGAATGATGAAGGGACATCTTTATTGAAATATGCTATTCCTTTATTTCGGTTTCCATATCAGATTAGGTACCCACTTCATTTTGAGGAAAAATATAATTTTCATTTGATATGAGGAAAAATTTCATTATTCTGAACCTAATGCAAAACGTTGAATAAGAAAACGCTTAAGAAAATTATGAAATACGAAAGTGCAGATTGATATTGATCGATGAAAATGAACAGGTTTTCTTACTTATGATTCTCGTCAACGTTGAAAGAACCTACAAGTATGTAATAACATCAAGAGCATCCACAGAAGTCTCATATTTCACGCATTGCTCCAGGTTCTATAACGGAAATAAAGCCATCTCTTAGAATCCTTTCGATTAACCCCCTCCCACGACATGAAATAGAAACCAAGTATTGAGAGTGCCGTTCTAGGCCGCCTTGGGCGTCAGGTTAAGATTTTGCTGCCCCTACATACAAGGTGACCCTAAAATAATGAATAAACCTTCAACTATAGAATAGATAGACACTATCGTGGTGCCTCTTATCCCAAATTTTGACTTATAATGAAAATTTCAAGAACTCCGAAATATTAATTGTTTTTGTATTTTTAGTAAATTTTCAAGTGCGATATGTTTTTCTAGTGCCATTTCTACTAGTGGAAAAATATTTTGATATGTTTTTTATTTCACATCAGATAGTTCAACTATCAGAAACAAAGACTTAAATTCATCAAACTAGCGTAAACAGTTAAAAACTAGTGAAATGCGAAAAATATTTGAAATGTAAATACATTCTTTTCAAGTTTGATCAGCTACAATGAGGCCCCTGATAACTATATACGTAAAAGAAGGACAAAAAGTGGATCTTTCGATTTAGTTCTTATCAGAATGGCGAAGATTTTTAACTGCTATGTCCAATTTTATGATCTGCGAACGATCCTTTTCCATTTGTTCTTGTGTTTCGAACCAGTAAAAACTAGACGCACTAATCAATCTTATATTTCATTACCAATTTTTTGTGTGACGAAATAGAATACTCCCTATTTTGTTGCCAAAACTAATAAATCTGAGAAATAATGCACTCTTATGTTAACCATAAGATTCAATGTTTGTAATTATTTATTTTTTACCTATCTAATTTTTCGAATAATATTCAGAATATAATTCCGATTGTGCTGAGATTCTGCATTTAAATATATTTGTTATCAATTTCAAATCTCACATAAAGAGGCAAAGTCTTATTGCTCCACCAAAGAGAGCTCAAAAGCTTCTGCTCAGGGTTTTTCTTATTTTTTTTTCAAATTACTGACATGTCGATTTTATTTTAAGTGAAAAACCTACACATTTTCAATATGCCCAGAAGTTTCACTATGAAATATACAGGGTGTTTCATCATAAACTGGACAAACATATATTTTCATGTAGTGGACATCGGGAGAATCATTTTTGCCTTATACAATATATCCCGTTTTCGAAGCATAAGCGAGATACAGGGTGTCAAACGTCAGTTTTGAGTAAGATTCTTATGGGTGTGGTCAGTTATGTTTAATAGTTAAAGTAACGGTTTTGGGTCAAATCTCAGTATTTTTGGGTCCTTTATTCAGAAAAGTTGACGAACTCCGAAAAAATTTTCACAAAATGGCGGAAGACCAGCAATGTTCCTAATTTTTTTTGCGGTTGTCAAATTAACTTTTATTTTCTGAATTAACACAATTTTCTGAGAATTTCTGTGGAAATTTTTTTTTAAAATCGAACACAAATTTTTTTTTACATGTCAACAGCAATGAAAAAATTTCATTCGAAATGGATGAAATTTTGTACAATGGTACTTTTTGAATTATCAATCACGAATATGAAAACAGAATTGAAAAATATCGAACGGTTTCGTTACTACAGGCATTCAAATATTTCGTTCAGACCTCTAAAATAATGAAAAAAAAATTGTTTTGAATTCTAGAGTCAAAATAATTAAATTATTGACATGTCATTCTAGATGAATTTATAATACAAAATTCAGTGAAACTTAGTTGGGACTCGAACCGACGTAGGTATTAAATAGGGAAATGGCACTGTTCTAAGAATAATAATATTCGTTGCAAGGCAACGGTAGTTCGTAGTTCATAGAGTTTGACTAGTTTTCGAATTTCTGTGAATATAATTAGCCAGTAGTCAAACTCTATGAACTACGAACTACCGTTGCCTGGCAACGAATATTATTATCCTTAGAACAGTGCCATTTCCCTATTTAATACCTACGTCGGTTCGAGTCCCAACTAAGTATCACTGAATTTTTTATAAATTCATTTAGAATGTTTGGACATCCCAATAATTTAATTATTTTGACTAGAATTCAAAACAAATTTTCTTTCATTATTTCCGAGGTCTGAACGAAATATTTGAATGCCTGTAGTAACGAAACCGTTTGATATTTTTCAATTCTGTTTTCATATTCGTGATTGATAATTCAAGAAGTACCATTGTACAAAATTTCATCCATTTCGAGTGGAATTTTTTCATCGCTGTAGACATGTAAAAAAAATTTGTGTTCGATTTTTGAAAAAATTTTTCACAAAAATTCTTAGAAAATTGTGTTCATCCAGAAAATAAAAGTTAATTTGACAACAGCAAAAAAAATTAGGAACATTGCAGGTCTTACGCCATTTCGTAATTTTTTTTTCGGAGTTCGTTAACTTTTCTGAATAGAGGACCCAAAAATACTGAGATTTGACCAAAAACCGTTACTTCAACTATCAAACATAACTGACCCGACTCATAAGAATCTTACTCAAAAATGACGTTTGACACCCTGTATCTCGCTTATGCTTCGAAAACGGGATATATTGTATAAGGCAAAAAAGATTTTGTCGATGTCCTCTTCACGAAAATATATGTTTGTCCAGTTTATGATGAAACACCCTGTATAGTCTAAGTCTACTTTTTCAATATGGAAGAAAAAGAACCGCGCTGGCTGCCGCCCCTGTAGATTGCCGCGCGCTTGAGGGGCACGAGCTGCACCCCTGGTAGGAACGGCTCTGGTGAAGTTTTCAAGTCCACAACGTGGAATTGCTCGGTTTGATTCAAACGAGACCTGGTGATCTGAACACAAAAAGTTTCATGCGAAAAATGCAAGTCGAAATATGAGAA
This sequence comes from Propylea japonica, assembly GCA_013421045.1. NCBI lineage: Eukaryota > Metazoa > Arthropoda > Insecta > Coleoptera > Coccinellidae > Propylea > Propylea japonica. Next base: position 18,150,202 of record CM024247.1, read on the forward strand.
ATGAAAACGGAGAGTAATAATGATATATATAGTTAATTATGATCAACTGTATTTCTAAGCACTCAAAACGAGTGCGATTGAATAATTCATTATATAGTCCTTTTACTTTCGTACGGAAAAAATAAACTCAGAGGTCCGCGTTTCTCAACAATGGGAAAGTGGTCGATGCATGCAGAACGCACGTTTTGAAAACACCTCAGCGTGGATTTCACAACTGGTTCAAATGTATACAGAACTGTATAGAACTTCATGGGAAATATTTTCATTTATGATAGACAGTATTGATAATATAGGTATCGATTGAAATACAGGGTGCGGCAGAGAGGACGGACGGTTTTCAAAGAGTCATAAAAGAGTTTATTTCTACTCAAAAACAAATTTATAGATGCAATAAGGTTCACAAAGAAATAGCATTTGAGACAGTCAAGTGTGGAAAATAACCTCAGGCATGTGGTGGCCGGAATCGTTGATGGAGTGCTAGAGGCGTTCTTGGAAGTTCGCATAGACTCTCTCCAACATTGCTCCTTCAACTTTGGCGACTTCCACGAGAAATGCTTCCTTCATTCATCCAGAGTTCGGTGCTTGTGTCCGTATACTCTAGCCTTGAGGTGTCCACAAGAAAAAATCGCATATGGATAAATCTGGGGACCGAGGATGCCAATGAACATCTCCAAATCTGGAAATGAGGCGACCAGGGAAGAGAGGGCGAATAACGTCCATTGTTGCTCTGGCTGTTTGGGAGGTCACCCCATCCTGCCGGAACCATACAAGTCGGGTTGGAACACGACGCCACGCCGTCTTAATTCAGGCACAAAGAAGTTATTTATCATTTCGATGTAGCGCTCTGAGTTCACGGTAATAGCACTGCATCAACGATTTCGGCCACCACATGCCTGAGGTTTTTTCTACACTTGACTGTCTCAAATGCTATTTCCTTGTGAACCTTATTGCATAAATAAATTTGTTCTTGAGTAAAAATCAACTGTTTTATGACTTTTTGAAAACCGTCCGTCCTCTCTGCCGCACCCTGTATAATCTGGAAGGATTCTGCAATTCAAGAAAACTGACAAATTAGTGCAAGGACTCACTCAGGAGCATTTCATCTTACTTAAAAATTTCTAATTGTTTCTGTTTCAGAGAGTGGCAGTGAAACCCAAAAAAATTGAAAAAAAGTATTGATAGCAGTAGATAAATAAATTCATGACAAAAAAAATTCCCAATATCAACACATAATAAAGAAATATAACCATAAAGTCTCTGTGAATTTGAAATATTATCACACCCTTGCACAATACAAGTCAAATAGTTATGTATCAGAAATTTCAACTTGTATGAATTTCGAGTTTTTCCGCTATACATGAGTTCGAGATTCCGTCAAAAACTCAAATAAAAAATTCCTAAGAATTCAAGTTCTAGAAAATTAGCGAAGCTATCGAAATACCTTGGGAATGAAAGTAAGTATCATAGAGCAATATAATGAATTATTTCTTCTCTGAATAAGGAACTTGTTTAGAACCCATTCAATAGAAATAAAAGTTTTATCTAAGGAATTGAAGCAAATATGGCATATATTTCAGATTTCAGCTCGCGTATGATAGTGCAAAGATAGGAATACGTACAAAATTCAAAGGAATCCATAATATATTTGTTAGATGTGGACACAAAGAAACCTGAGTGCTGCACAGTGCACATCCTTTGGACGAATCTCCCAAAGGAAAATCGCTATGTACCTTGGACAATAAAACGTCGATTCGTAGGAAAGAAATAGTTATGTCTCTGTTTATCTTGGTAATTTGCCTCGGAAAGTGCATGTAAATCCCACTTTTAGACCTCGAATTTATGTAGAAATTTATGGGAGCATGTTTACTATCATAATCGTGGAGCTTATTTGCTTTTTTATGCTCAATTACTAGAATTATTATGCTGGAGTATAAAACGATGCTAGTTAACTAGGAAGCCAAGAGCTTTCTTCATTGTATAAAATGATTTTAATTAATTGATTTACAGGAAGTCCCAAGAGGAACTTCACATACTCCTGGCACATATAGGATCTATCATTACCATCACGAAATGGCCACTTAGAAATGTCCTTGTCAATATACAGGATGATTTATTCATTCTGACCAAGCTTTATTTGACTCTATTTCTGATACTGTTTTACAATAATGAATGAGTTTCTCAGAATTGGTAACAATTCATAGCATCTGTTGTGTTATGTATGTATGTTTATACCAAACTAGCAAACCTGGCGAACGTTTCGCCACCAGATGACTTCGTTTTTTGTAACATTCCGTTTGGTGATAAAAGATAAAGAAATTTTTTTTTTATATTTGAAAAAAAAAATTTATTTCATTTCAAACAGTAATGAATTCATTTCGATTACAAAAATGAAGTGTTATTTAGTTGAACTTCTCTAAGTAAATGAAAGTGAATCCAAAGTAAGTAATGAATCGAAGCGTTATAAGTGTCCGAAAATTATCCGTTTCAATGAAGTGCTCTTTGGTAAACGACATCTTTTGTTTTTTGGTCTGACGTTAACACAAACAAAGCGGATGGTTTTCCAACTCATGAACACGCAACGTATAACTGCCCCTGTGAAAAACAATGATTATCTAGTTAGGCCAGTAGATCTACCTTTTAAGTATATTGTGAAACCGGTAGATCTACCTTTCTGAGTAGAATAATTTAACCGGTAGATCAATTGAACCGATGAAATGAAATACGAAATAATTGATAGATTTATAGAAGCACCCTGTATTTATCTAAAACGTACCTATATAAAACATTCACATCCACTTGCCTTGTTACACGTGATGACTGTTTATCGCAGATTTCAACGGGTTTTATTAGGAATCAAAACACATGTAAACATATCAGGAAATCGAAAAAATATATTGAAATATCGATAATTATCATAATACATATAGTGTAATATCATTTCCTGGCGTATTTTTTCCTAAAATACTAATAATCTCCGAATTTTGTTCGCATTACGTTATTTGTCAGCGAGAAGGGAAATGGGTTAGGTAGAAGCCTCAAAATTCACTGCATCCTGAAACGATGCTTTTGATTGCTGAAATGTTAGGAATTCGTTGAATGATCGTTGAAGTTGATGATTTCATATGGACTTACCAATTCAAATTACGTTTCCACTCGAAACGAACAAATGTTTTACATCAGACGTACCCATGTCAAAAATATTTTGTTCTTCCTGGTTATTTCAGAATTCCTGGAACAAATAGACAAATAGATAGAGGTTATAGAACTATTCAAAAACGATATTTCGTACCTTGTTCTATTCGGATCTGTTCGTTTTCCTTCTCAAAATTGCAAATTTCCTACAGCTTTTTTGACCTCTAAACTGACTTGACAGTTGTCACGTACTTCCTTCTAATTTCAGAGTTCCTGGAACAAATAGGTATATTCATAAATAGATAAACGTTCTCAAACTATTCAAAAACGATATTCTACCTTGTTTTATTCAGATCTGTTTGTTTTCATTCACAAAATTGCAAAATTTCGTGAAGCATTAATGACCTGTGAAACTGACTCGACAGTTGTCACGTACTTCCTTCTAATTTCATAGTTCCTGGAACAATATTTTTAGTACATGGGCTGAAGGACCTCGGTCGATGGCCATTTGTAAGAGTTCTTACAATAAAGCACTTTTATTATTATTATTATTATTATTTTTAGTAATAAACGTTATAAACCGATTAAAAACCGATAATCATACCTTGTTTCATTTGGATCTGGCCTTTTTCTTCTGAAATGAGGAAATTTTTGGAAGCACTTCCCTCTCGTGAGGAGACTTGACAGTTGTCATTGAATTCGATGTCATAAATAATGAAATTTTTAGAAATGTCAGAAATTTACCAATTTCTTACGTTCTTCTCGATATCTTGAAATTTTTCCTGAATTTTTTTTGCTACAAACATCCTGGAGCCCGAGACCTTTCCAACGAATGCAAAACCGTTGAAATCGGTTCGTACGTTCTGGAGTTATAGCGTCAGGGAGGAAAACCCGACTTATTTTTTATAGTAATAAAAATATCAATTTTCAGTGCATAACTCAGAAAAATCAATTTTGACTATTGATGTGAAAATGACGGTAATTATCATTTTTACATTTATTTGAGATGCATAAACACATCAATTGACTTCATTCATTCAAATTTTTGCCACAGCCTTGAACGTTTCGTAATGATCTGTCAAATCGATGTTATCATAAAATCACGAAAATTTACGATACTGAAACAGTAATTCACGTAAAAATTCCGGAAAGTAGGTTTTTTGGACGAAAAGACATAATTGTAGCACGAGCCGTTGGCGAGTCCTGGAAGGAGAGATGTTAGTTTCGCTTGGGACAACCTGTATAATTCATAAGAATTAAATTCCTATTAACCGTTGATACCCATACTCCGTTCACACATTATTGAGCACAAAGTGAGCGTTTGTTTATTTATCTGATGTTGGCAGTATTTACAGTCATAACGTAAAATAAAGTCAAGTCAAGCTTTTGAGTTTTGTGAACTCCGTGATTTATGCAACTTTTTCGGGATATTGACAACATTACGTATCATCTGACAAGAAATACACAACATAACCTGGAATTTCAATGAACACATTTTAAAATTAGTTAACCTTTTTGCATCAACCACATAATTACGGCATTAGAGAGGAGTATGATTTTATAAATTAGACTTAAAATTTGTGCTTACTCGAAATATTTTTCGCTCATTCTCTATCCGCGGGTTTCACAAACTTGATTGGGCAATCAAATCATTGATTTGAATTAAGTCGATAGTTGATGTCAAAAATGAACTGAAAATTGCACAGAAATTATGACATTCCAATAATCAAGCTGATTGAAGTTTTGTGAAACCTGGCTTATGTTGTTGATATTTTAAGATGCGTGAGCTTATTTGACTTGTGCCAATACAAGATGATAAAATATAGATGAAGTTATTATAAAGCCTTAAAAATCTAGTGTGTTTATTTTTTTCTTCGAATAACAAGGTAGTCGATCTCTCCCATAACTTTGGTAGAGTACGACTACATTGATGAAGAAGAGATAGACCACTAGACGCGAGGTATAGACAGCTTGCAGATTCGGAAAACGAAAGTCTTGTATTGCAGGAAAGTGATACATCTGCAGAGTGGGATTCAAATGAATGCGTAGGATTTAGGAAAAATTATTTTGAAACGAATAGATTAAATGTGCATACTGCAGTCGTTGGTTTCATAACGGATACTCAAATTCGAGATTTTTTGCGATTTATGGGAAAAAATTAAGACAATCCGTTAATTTTAAATTAATGAAGACATTTCCATTATAACATGCTATTCTATATTACGTTTTCTTATTTTCTGAAGACGATCCCACCCTTAATGCGTGGTCGGTCTAACCTAACCCGGACGCGTATTGGCATTCTTTACTGCGCTGCAACGCATGCATGGTGTTGCAACGCGGTAAAGAATGACTGAACGTATGCTCTCTCTATCCAGACATATCTTACTACGGCTCAGCGCATGCATCAGGCGTTCAGACGTAGTAACTATTGTAATATTGATACGCTGCATATCGAGACATGTTTAGCGCTTTCCATATAGGTCGGATTAGCGCTTTTTTTCGTGGTAGGGCTAATAATATTGAAAACCAATAAATCTGGCAGACAACGTATAATAATCTCATTGTCACAGAAACTAATTCATAGACATTTTCTAAACTAAAATCAAAAAACAACAAAACAAAAAATAGTGTTGAAAATAAAAAAAAAATTACGATCTTCCAAAACATTTTCATGAAAATAATCGCAGTCACTCGTCGCCGGCTATTCCAAACGTTCTATTATTATACACACAATCTCTCCTGCGTCATGTCTTTTAAGAGCAGAGATTGATTTTTCTACTGACGCAATTATAACGGTCAATTAAATCTGAAGAATAATTTTAACATAAAGAAAGAATCTTTACCACACTGAGTTGAAAAATGCAAAGGAATCTTCTTACGGCAGTATTTTCATTTTTATGTTTTTTTATCACAATTCAATTTCAGCTTTTGATTTAATACCAACAAATATTACCTGAGAGTCAATGCTAAACTTGCTAACAAATTCGGATAAATTTTGCAACGAAATATTCACCTCCTATGCGCATAATATATAACTTTGAGAACACGGTCAGCAGTACAATAATAAAATTTAAAGTATACATAAAATCACAACCTCTAATAAAGAATCTAATGTAGGAATGCAAGTTGTAATTCAGTTATAAGTCTACCAGATTCTCTGTTTGGACATTTGTACAATATATGTCTCCCTACTACACGTTTTTGGATACATTTATATCGAGTTTTTCATGTAACAATACAACCCTCCTGAAGATAGTTTCGGCAGATTACCTGATGATGGCAAGTTACCTAGCCGAAATGCATTTTATCCTATCAAAGGAATAAATTATTCTAAGTGGCCGTCATTAAAATGTATAATAAAACTACACCAATGGACTGCTATCAGAATTTAAGAAGAATGTTATTTACGGTTTATGTCAAACTCAACTTCAACTCAAAGATTAATCTCTCTCTTTTTATTGCATAATACTATATTATTCAAGGAGTACGTAATAATTATACTTTCATTCATGAGGGTGAATTCACCAGATTGAATATTACTAGTTATGAGCGGATAGAATACTACACTTTGTCCATAACTGCATTGGTGAAATTCGAATCAATCAGCATTTTCAACAATGAAAATAGTTATCAAAAGCGATTACATAAAATTTTCTGTGTTCACGATAAACGAGAAACATTTCACTTGATATCGATTCGATGAAATGGATATTCAGTCTATCATGCGCTAATATTTTTATGTTTATTAGTATATTTACCGTATATTATTTTTATATTTTGGTATGGAATACACTGTTTTTGGTAAAAGTATATTGTTATTTTTACGAACCGGAACTGCAAATTTGAACATGGTTGGAATTGAAAAGCGCTAAAAAATGTCTCGATAATGCAGCGTTTCAATATTACAATAGTTACCACGTCTGAACGCCTGCATGCGCTGAGCCGTAGTAAGATATGTCTGGATAGAGAGAGCATACGTTCAGTCATTCTTTACCGCGTTGCAACACCATGCATGCGCTGCAGCGTAGTAAAGAATGCCAATACGCAACCCGGACATGCGGGTGAGATAGACCAGTTTAGATAGTTTATGTTTGTACTTTTGAGTCAAAAGAAATATTATGATTGTATTATATCATATTTTATAATTAAATATACGGTCTCAACCATTTGGCTAATGCTTCAACAGTTAAGAAAAACATATATCTCAGAAACATTGATTTTTTCGGAATGTGGTCGGACTCTACCGGACTAACCCTATACCTACACAGTGGAATATGCCAAATTTCCATGGACTACTTTGTGCACATAATATGTGAACGGAATATAGAAGTTCCTCAAATTTAGATTTCGATACATGAGATTACCCCTAATTTAGTTCTGATTGCCCATTGATTAATAAAAATTATTTTTCGCCTATTGAACTGAGTACCTATTATGGATGTTAATTTTCATCTGGTAGGGTAAATTTGAAACTAATAATTAATGAGATCTAGATTTTCATAAAACGAATTCACTATTCACGTGCTCGTGACATTTTCCACCTATTGTTTAACTGGTGTAGTTTCATACTGCATACTGGTAATCGAAAGGTCACGAGTTCGATCCCAGACTGGAAAATAAATTTTCTAGCTATTAGCTGCTACCATCATTACTGATAGATTACAGCAGTGCTGTCTCTGAGGTGGAGCGAGGACACAATATCAAAGCCTAAACAGAAAACAACTGATTCATCTAACTTGCAAAAGCTGAATAGCTTATGAGGGGTACTAACGAAGCCTAAGAGTTAAAGAGTACGAGTAGATAAATTTCTAAATTCTGATGATTTTGAGATAAATTTTTCAATGGTTCTGTATTCACATGCTCATGATGAGATTTTATAGTTTTTCAGTATCAGGTCAGACCTAGTCGTTTAATTTCGAAAATAAAATTTATCCAGGTCAAGAACTTTTATTTTAATATTTCTTTTTATTGAAAAAGTGGACGCTTCAGATAAGTATGTTCTTTTTCGAAATATTTTTTCAAATATTTTTAATTCTTTTTTCTTAACATTCAACATTGTGGAATTGCCACGTTGAATACATTCAACATGAACTTAGCATTTCCGCATATTTTGCGTTGATCAAACATTTAAAACAATCTCATATGTATGAAGGCTTACCTAGTAAACTGAAGACTGTTGAACTCCACACTTCCGGTCCTAAAGTGGAACCAGGCAGCTTATCGTGAATTGGTGCACCTGAAATAAATATCAGTTTTACTTTTTCGTCAACAAATATTCAAAATGTGATTATTTCTGTTAATGGGAGTACGATTCGAAGAAATCAAGTCTTCATAACTTGATCTGAATGCATTCAATTACGTTCTAACTTTTAAATCGAAACGAGAAACTTATGATCATTTTTCAGCACCATTGAATACAAGGAGTGCCATACGTTCACCAATATCTATGTCTGAATATGAATGACACCAAGATTAAAATGCCGCCACAAGGAATATGAATGAATACTTATTATCCAGTATGCTATTACTCATTTATAACATTTTGATTCAGTTAATCTTCTGAAAACCAAAAAAACAATAAAGGATGCAAAAACTATACCACTAATAATGGATGATTTTTTAATAGCTTCAGGAAAATTTTCACAAAAAAAAGAATATTGAGAAAATGCATGAAATATATATTTAAATGTATACCTTGGTAATCTAATTTCTCTCGAAAAGAAATGAAAGTTTTTTTATTCTGTTGATGGTATTTGGTACAAGTCAATTTTGACTTGAGATGTAAATTAAAGTCGGAGAAAAAGAATTAAGACGCCAGGCGTCGTGGCGGTATCGAAAGTTTTTTTCTCCAAGAACATACCTTTTTCATGTAATATCAAATGTCTATATAGCGGACATTAGAATCCATACAGAAATTATATTTTCTCCTTAGTTTCATTATAAGTTACTTTTTCCAAGTGAAACCTAATATTTTGACCAAAGTTACTTAGGTATTATTATATAAGAAAAAGATATAATCTATGTATGGATCCTAATGACCGGTATATGCAACTTATGATTTGACATGTTTTGTTTCGTGTTATTAAAAAAATGTTTATTGTTATAAAATATAATATTTGATGAATATAATAATTGATAAATAGCTTGCCACAAAGTTCCTCTGATTTTAAAAACACATTCATATTTATGTCTCTGAATCCAGCATTTTGTCACAATATAGAAAGAAATAAATGGAATTGAATTAACATTAAACACGCTGCAGGTCAACGACGGTAAGAAATAGAAAAAAATGGTATTCAGAAAAACATTCAGAATTAAATTATTTTTCGAATGACACAATGAAAAAGGTATGTTCCTGAAGAAAAAAATTTGATAGCGCCGCGATGCCTGGCGCCTTAGTTCTTTTATCCAACTCTTACGCACATCTCAAGTAAACATTGACTTGTACCAAATACCGCCAACAGAATACAGAAATATTCAGTACTTTTCGAAAAAGTTAGGTTACCGAGATGGGTGAATCACTCTGTACGGCCCATTTAGTTTAATGATTGAAGATTAGTTCATGCAAAATTTGGCAACAAAAAACAGTCTAGAGGCGTTAGATCGCACGAGCTAAACGGCCAATTGACTTGAATTCATCTCAGGGATTTTTTTTTAATATTCTTCAGCGGAAGGACTGAAAATTGAAACAATCCTAAATATAATGCCAACCTTTCGATATTTTCTTTAAATTTTTCACAGAGCTATTCATTTCTACGAATGTTTTCTCATTTCGCGTGAATACTCAATTGAATTCTTGCTGACTTGTCAGACCAAGTTCATCTCAATTTCTTTAATAACATGAATTATTTGTTACTTCCAACCGGAATACTCCAAACTGACGAGACGAATATGTTTCAAGTATATCAAGTAGAGGGCCTTTTCAGAAAGGAATTCATCAATATAAGCTCAAAAGTCTTTAAACTTCAATAATGAGGTCCTTTTAAATTCGAAGGATTCTGTATTACTCTCCTGTAACTTTTCGTTGGGAGAAATCTCGCTCTCACTTTAATGACCAAATGATGAATTTTGATGCGGTCTATCGGAGTTATACAGGGTTGGGCGAAAGTCTCTCATGGAACTAGTGAATTGATTTGGTACTGAACGCAGTATTTTCTTTAGCCCCTCAGCTGCAACCCTATCTAATTTTTTCAACATTTTGTTCTTATGTGCGTAGGCTCGTTGAAAAGCTCGTGACAGATGAAGTCTTACCATACTTTTATTTTTCATTTGTGTTTGTTGTTATTAGCAAATTCGCAATATAACCTACCAAAAAAATTCTCTGCTGGTGGTGCGAATATAAAACAGAATTTTTGAAAGAGCAAAAATTTGGTGTCGTGAAAGTGGCTGCACTGGATGAAACCCTGGTGTGTCAGGAAGCGTAGAAAACAGCCCGGACCTCGTAACCTTGCTAGTTAGTTAGTATAGTTATAGCCACGATCGAGAAGAATGAACCAGCGTCGGTTGGGCAACGCATTGTTATTCGTTTTTGGTCAAAGAATATGTAAAATTCGTAGAATTTATCGAACATTACTCTATAGCAGTTGCTTGAGTTGAGTGTCTCTTCAAGACTCAAGTGTATTAATGGTTTTTTGATTTCGAAAAGGCTGGTGGCAAGCTCGTCACATGATAACAAGTGTTACCGATGGCATTTTTCCGTTTCCTGTACAAGTGTACAGTTCATCCCATTTTGGGTGCGATTGCCAGGTTTCTCGCTTGTTATTTAAGATAGAGCCTTGCGGTTTTCACGTTCCTGCCCTACTTTGTCGTGAGACTCAAATTGGTCCAATCAGATTTTGCATAACTGTTTCTGTTCGAGACATACAGGGCGATTTTCGAAATTACTACTTTTCGGACCCCTCCTTTATCTCCCAAACTATTAGAAATAATGCTGACCGGAAAACTACGTCTGAATCAGAATTCTGCGTAGAATCCAGTGGCTCACTCATTTTTTTTCGGGGTATGGTTTTAAAGATTCAACACAAACTTATATTTTTTTCATTAGAATACTATTACTTCGTTGAATTCGTCATTTTTTCCCTTCAAAATGATGTATGATTCTATGTAGGTAGGATGTTCAGAAATGTTAAAGAAACACAAAATCATCAAATAATGATGTTTTTTGTTAAAAGGCAATGGATTTCTCAAGTTCCAATAAAAGGATAATTACTTCTGATTCTTAGAAGTAGAAGGTTGTTGATTATACAAACATCCTCAGTATTATTATGGTTACTATTCAATTGGGAGCATTGTTTTATCAAGTAGGATTGGAGTGAAAAAAACCAATCTGATCTAGCTGCCAAGGTCACCTGATCTATCTATATTAGACTTTTTCTTCTGCGGCTATTTGAAAAATAAAATGCATTAAAAGACACAACAGTCCCGCAAAACTTTGTGCATCAACAGAGGCAGATTTCCAGGATTCACAAAACCGCCCTTTATAATATTAAATGCACTCAGGCATATTGAGAAGGTTTGTCAATTATACAGGGTATGTCCTGTTGAACTGTACATACTTCACACAGACATAGAGGATACTTTGCTGGTTTCAAAAATACCCCACATGAAAGGCCTCAAACGATTCGTTTGAATTATACAGGGTGATTTCCTGTTTTGGGTCATATTTTCAAAATGCTCTATTGGACGAACGAATAATCACATATTTATCAAATTTGGTACATAGGAGGACTGTATCAATCTCCATACAGCTGAGTTAACAGATTATCAGTTTCCAGGACCGGACTCTATTTTTCTGATATTATCGGAATTTATGGAAAAAAACACCCTGTAGATGGAAAAGTCAATAAACCTGTCATGACAGTTCAACTACACTAAAAACTCTACAATGAAGAGTAATAAAATCACGTGGGACACCTACAAATTTAGAGAAAAAAAATATTGAATATGCGTACTCGGAGATAAATTTTTTGGACGCGCCTAATTCACATGGAAAACCATACCCAAATATATCAAAAGTTGAAGACAGGAGAATATTATCAGTTTAAATCCTGTCGATGTTCCAATATTCCAATATTCAGGTAATTTTCGTCCATTTCCAGGATCGGACGCTATTTTTCTGATATTATCGGAATTTATAAAGAAAATCACCCTGTAGATGAAAAAGTGAATAAACCTGTCATGGCAGTTCAAACTACACTAAATACTCTTCTAATCTACAGGGTGATTTTCTTCATAAATTCCGATAATATCAGAAAAATAGAGTCCGGTCCTGGAAACTGACGAAAATTACCTGAATATTGGAATATTTGAATATCGAGAGGATTTAAACTAATAATATTCTCTTGTCTTCAACTTTGATACATTTGGGTATGGTTTTCCATGGGAATTAGTCCCGTCCAAAAAATTCATCTCCGAGTACGCATATTCAATATTTTTTTCTCTAAATTTGTAGGTGTGCCACGTGATTTTGTTATTCTTCATTGTAGAGTTTTTCGTGTAGTTTGAACTGTCATGACAGGTTTATTGACTTTTTCATCTACAGGGGTTTTTTTTCATAAATTCCAATAATATCAGAAAAATAGAGTCCGGTCCTGGAAACTGATAATCTGTTAACTCAGCTTTATGGAGATTGATACAGTCCTCCTATGTACCAATTTGATAAATTTGTGATTATCCGTTCGTCCAATAGAGCATTTTGAAAATATGACCCAAAACAGGAAATCACCCTGTAATAATTCAAACGAATCGTTTGAGACCTTTCATGTGGGGTCTTTTTGAAACCGGCAAAGTGTCCTCTATCTCTGTGTGAAGTATGTACAGTTCAACAGGATTCACCCTGTATATTAGAGAAAACCTCGGAGAAAACGGACAGCAATTTGAACGGTCTTATCTGAAGATATTGTGCAATGTTTATGAAATTTTGTATTATTCATTTGTTGTTATTAGGTAGGTACCTACGATTTGTTTTTCATGTTAGTGATGAGTGTATTAGCTTCGTTTACTATAATAAAAATAACTAATGAAAATTATTCAATTGATTCAATTTAATATGGGAAATCCATTGCCTTTTAACAAAAAACATCATTATTTGCTGATTTTGTGTTTTTTGAACATTTCTGAACATCCTTCCTACATAGTATCATCATAATTTTGAAGGGGAAAAAATGGCGAATTGAACGAAGTAATAATATACCATTCCATTGAAAAAAATATAGGTTTATGTTGAATCTTCAAAACCATAACCCGAAAAAAACAATTGAGTGCGCCACTGGATTCTACGCAGAATTCTGATTCAGACGTAGTTTTCAGGTCAGCATTATTTCTAATAACTTAGGAGATAAAGGAGGGGTCCGAAAAGTAACAATTTCCAAAATCTCTCGATTAGAAACAGTTATGCAAAATCTGATTGGACCAATTTGAGTTTCACGAAAAAGTAGGAGAGGGACGTGAAATCCGCAAGGCTCTATTTTAAATAACAAGCGAGAAACCTGGCAGTCTCACCCAAAATGGGATGCCACTGTACAGTCAGCGCGACTGGTCGCTCTCGCTGTATAGGAAACGGAATGTACAACACTTCCTTTCCTAGTGATCTATGACGCATGCAATTATGCATTTTCCGCGTTTTATCTATGATGATGGAAAATGGACTGGATGGCATGACTCCTAATGAAGAGAATAGCTTTCCGTTGAAGCAAACGAGATTGACACTAATGAGCTAGACGAACTGAAGGAATTCAAAACAAATTTAGAAGAAAGAAGCAGCTTCGTGGAAACTCATGCAACAGTGTTGCCTACTGTCAAAAAGTTTAAAGGCAGATGGAGAATATTGAAAACGAAGCTTCGTTCTATGCTCTGTGTTCCTCTTTTGATCAGCAAAAGAAGTCCCGCAGAATTAATTTTCAACCAACATCTATCACAAGAAGAACATCTGGGTGTAGGGGTGCCGAAGCAATGCAAGCAAGTCGGCCATCCAGCAGCGAAATAAGTTCAAGATGAGACCTCCCAAGAAGGGATCATTGATTGCAAACATCTAACAGAATGCCACAAACGCATTAAGTCATGGCAGAGCACATTGAACATTAATTTGTGTTGCTATAATATTATTTATTCTTCATAGCAAGTTACAAGGATATCTTATTTATTATATTAAGTTGTGTCCCCTTTCGACTAAGAATCAAACATTATCAATAAATTATTTAAACGAGAGCGATCTACCGAGCTGACAGTTCAGCGAACGGAAAAATGCTTACCGATGGCTGCCAGTGACTAATTTTGGAAGAACGGCTCGGTACTGTCCGATATGGTTGAAAAATTGATCATCAAGCGTATAGTCCGTTCACGAAGGTTGAGCCGTCGGTTGGCCATGATAATTTGACATATTTCACAGTGTATATTAAAATTTTAGGTTATGATGTTTATTTTCATGTCAAATTGATACGCAATGTTGTCAATATTGCATAGAGTTATCTGATAACTCGCAAGCTCGTCGGACGAGGCCGGGTGCATTCGGCAACATTGAATTTATTTCACGTTTATGACAGCAAATACTGCCAACTTCAAATAAATAAAGAAACGCCTACTATGTGCTCAATCTTTCGTGAACGGAGTATAGGTGGAATTGAGCAAATAATTCATGAACGGTCAGATACCGTAAAATTTCCGACTACTGAATTTCATTCAAGGATATTCACAGTTGGGAAGTTAGCTCGCCTCACGATTGAAACATTGAACGTCTTGGGTAGGAAATTACTGTAACACTGTCCATAAGTAAGTATAGTCTCCATATTATGTCGCAATGTAATCCAGTCATATTGTGCTTTTCGCAGGGAAGTTTTGGGGTAGTTTTCATTTCTTTAATTTTGTATGTTTTTTGGGGGCTGAATCCGAATTTGAGGTTTGCTAACAAAATTACGTGACGGAAAATATAAAAAATAATAAAAATATCATTCTCGGTCAGTTTTACCACAGCTCGTTCTGCCACAACCTGTTTTGGCTCAAATTATAGTTGAAAATGAGTTATTTTATGACTCAATAAATGGAAAAAAATTAAATTCTATGGTTCCGAAGCGATCCTCTTGATAAATTGGGTGAATAAAGTATGTCAGTCTCAATTCACTAAAAAAATTTCACTCGAATCGGATATCTTGTTATGGAAATATAAAGATTCTTTTTTTCAATATGCTAATTGCATTCTCTATGGCTCTGTTCACACTATGGTCAGACAATTTTGCATAAAGCTCAATATGAGCATCTTGCATTTGGCCGCAACATTTCATTTCGATTGGTTTCGTTTTGTCTGAGATATTGAGGGACCATGTTCTATGAAACATAAAAAAGGACCATTCAAAATTTTTTGTGTGAACCTGGACTGATTTACTGAATGTTAATGCAGAATTTCAAGAGGATCGCATCATCGAAACCATAGAATTCAATTTTTTTTCATCTATTGAGTCATAGAAAATACCTCATTTTAAACTATAATTTGGGCCAAAACAGGTAGTCACAGAACAAGCTGTGGAAGTACATTTTGTAGAATATTTTAAGTACTTTCATTTTGTATGGAAAATTTTCTCACGCAAATTTGATAGATTCCGAGTAATAAGCAGAAAACTGACCAAGAATGAGATTTTCATTTTTCTTGTATTTTTTCTATGTTCCGTCACGAATTTTTTTTTGCAAACCTCAGATTCGGATTGAGCATCCCAAAAACCATAAAAATTGAAAATATCCAAACTGCATCAAAACTTTTTCGCTATGGGTTCTTTTAAGCACAAATATACTGTACTAATGTGACTATTATTCATTTGTATCCCTTGAATGAGGAACTTGACGAAATGCGAATCGGAAGTGAGGCGGAGATTGAATTCCTAGTGCGCGAATGGTTACGTGACAGGACAAAAATTTCTACGGAAAATGCATTCGGTGGCTTCACGGAAGGTGATAAAAATAGCCAGTAAAAAATATCAGCTTTATAACTTAAAAATTAAACTTTCTCTAATCTAGTGGGTTTGGACCAAAAAAGATGATTTTTTTAAGATATAAGGTTCTCATAACTCAATCCCAATTTCCAATTAAGCATATAGATCTATGGTATGAGTCAATATTATTTCTGTTTATTACATTTAATTTGAAATATGTTTTATATTAGAATAAAACCTCTGAAGTGATGTAAGAAAAAGTTCAAATTGAGCTAACTGACATGAAAGAGTACATTGGCGCGAGGAAAATGAAACGCGTTGTGAATAAACACTAGGTTTCTGATGGCCATACTGCATTCCCACTAAGAGATACAAAGTCTTCATTTCACATATTGATATAGACGAAACTGGATATGCCAGACAGGCCGAATATCGTTCCAGCTGTGTTACAAAAGCTTTTATGGCATTTTACTCTCAACCTGTTCACAAAACGAGAGGTATTTCTATTCCACATAACCTTTTATGTCGATTTATATGTTCTGTTTTACTGTTCGAAGAGATTTTATTCCATTTCTTCGCATAAGCATGCAGTTTCAATGGTTCTTTATGCTAACGACAGTAGTTTTAAATATGTATTTTTTGCTATACAGGTTCGGAACTCGCATCGGAAACATACGATATGCATTAGAGAGAGTATGTGCTGTACAGTTGAACAGTGGTTTACTTGACGAATTTACGTGGTATGTTTTTGACGCGATAGATTGTCCAATCAACGATTAATATGGTTGTCTCTCAAATCGAGTAACACAAGCAGCCCGACAGCATACATTAGACCTCACTTATTTCTAGCCAATCAGCAGCGCCCTGACTTCGACTAGTCCGGCTCGTATTTTTTTATCGAGCGTACATTTAACCGCATTCATTTTTTAACAGTTTTTGAAAGTGCTACCAATGTAGCACTTCGGGTATTAAAACAGGGAATTTTGTTTATAAAATCACTACAATTAGGTGGTGGAATTTTGTTTTCAGTGCTTGAAAAGTAGTGATTCGCTACAATGCCAAATTGCTGGAGATAATGAAAAACACAGCACTATTGAGCACCTCTTTGAGCTGCATCAACGATTTGATTTCGAAAACGTAACCATTTTGGATTTCGAAAATAACTGGCTAAATAGGAATGTAATGAAATAGTGCAAAACATCAGATTACACGACGCAGTCGACAATTTAACTGAAACAACCCAACATTTGAGCATGGCATATGACAACAGTTTAGAACTTAATAAGAACCACAAACTGAATTACGTAGTCTATGTACTTATACAGGGTGTCTGGTGAGGAATGGGACAACGTTTAGGTGGTGATGAGGGATGTCTCAAGGAGTGACAAAATGCCATTTGAAATCATCTGAGGTACATGGTTCCTGATATACAGGGGGTTTTAGAAAAAATTTGGAAATTTCAAATGACCATAATTCAGGAAATATGAGAGCTAATCCGATGATTTTCGTATGAACAATGATAGAGTGAGTACGAATCTGTTTGAAAAAAAAATTCGAAATAAAATCAGATCCGGACTTAGAAATTTCAGTTTTTTCTGAAATTAGGTAAAAACAACACCCTGTATGCGGTTTTCAATTTTTTTGACTTCAGATTCTGAGAGAGCAGGAAAAATACTTCGAACTCAACTGTCATCTCGAATGGCACAAATTTCCCTGCTTTCTATGACCCTTCGAATGTCAATCTTCCGATTTTGCTCCTTACATATTATTTTCTCGACATTTCAAATGACCATAATTCAGGAAATATAAGAGCTAATCCGATAATTTTTCGTATGAGCAATGATAAAGTGAGTACGAATCTGTTTGAACGAAAAAATTCGAAATAAAATCAGATCCGGACTCAGAAATTTCAGTTCTTCTGAAATTAGGTAAAAACAACACCCTGTATCGGTTTTCAATTTTTTGACTTCAGATTCTGAGAGAGCAGGAGGAAAAATACATTCAAACTCAACTCTCATCCCGAATGGCACAAATTTTCTCTGCTTCCTATGACCATTCGAATGTCAATCTTCCGATTTTCGCTCCTTACATATTATTTTCTCGACATTTCAGAAACATGAGATCTCAGATAGTTACTAAAAGTGAAAAAAAAGATCATAAACGAATCAAAATTTTTATAAAAATTATCAAAAATGCGAATTTGGAAAATAATTAATAATTATCTTCAAATATTGTTCAAAATGAAAAACCACCAACTTCTACACATTTATCTGCTCTTTTCATTAAGTTCAAAACTGCTTTCCTTATCACATTCGGGTTGTTTGGTATTTCGTCACATGCGTCTATTATGCGCTGAATTAATTGTTTCCTTGTATTTATTTCTCGCCCGTACATCATAGTTTTAAGGTGTCCCCAAAGGAAATAATCTAACGGTGTCATGTCGGGGGACCGAGGTGGCCATGCTCTTGGACCACCACGACCTATCCATCTATTTGGATAGACCTCGTTCAAATGATTTCTCACTAAAATTGAGAAATGTGGGGGTGCTCCATCATGCTGGAAAAACCTCTTTGATTAATATTCCCTAATAAATTAGGAAGAACATTCATAAGGAAATCTCTATAAATTTCTCCGGTGAGTCTTTCTTCTAAAAAATGAGGACCTATTAAATTATTATCATAAACTGAGCACCACACATTAACACTGAAACGTCTCTGTGATTGCCTTTGTACGACAGCGAAAATCGGAAGATTGACATTCGAAGGGCCATAGAAAGGAGGGAAAATTTGTGTCATTCGGGATGACAGTTGAGTTCGAAAGTATTTTTCATGCTCTCTCAGAATCTGAAGTCGAAAAAATTGAAAACCGCATACAGGGTGTTGTTTTTACCTAATTTCAGAAAAACTGAAATTTCTGAGTCCGGATCTGATTTTATTTCGAATTTTTCGTTCAAACAGATTCGTACTCACTCTATCATTGTTCATACGAAAAATCATCGGATTAGCTCTTTTATTTCCTGAATTATGGTCATTTGAAATGTCGAGAAAATAATATGTAAGGAGCGAAAATCGAAAGATTGACATTCGAAGGGTCATAGAAAGCAGGGAAAATTTGTGCCATTCGGGATGACAGTTGAGTTCGAAAGTATTTTTCCTGCTCTCTCAGAATCTGAAGTCAAAAAAATTGAAAACCGCATACAGGTGTTGTTTTTACCTAATTTCAGAAAAACTGAAATTTCTGAGTCCGGATCTGATTTTATTTCGAATTTTCGTTCAAAACAGATTCGTACTCACTCTATCATTGTTCATACGAAAATCATCGGATTAGCTTTTTATTTCCTGAATTATGGCCATTTGAAATTTCCTAATTTTTTCGAAAAACCCCTGTATATCAGGAACCATGTACCTCAGATGATTTCATATGGCATTTTCTCACTACTTGAGACATCCTCATCACCACCTAAACGTTGTCCCTTCCTCACCAGACACCCTGTATATTTTGTTTTGGGACTGCTGATGAGAGTAATGGTGGCGCCAACAGTTGACAGTTCGCAATAATGTAGGTCGGATCAAACAATCATAACATTACTTTCTAGTCTTAATGTTCGGCTTGTTCATAACATCAACAAATCTAACTGAAAGTTGATACCAATTGGATATGCCATCTTCGAAAAAAGATTTAATGAAAATAAAGTTGCCCATTTTTGAAATCAAGTGAAGAACGCCAGTTTATAACATAGGTAAGAGAATGGAGGAATTCTCGCGGTGAAATCATTACAGTTTGTGACAATGTGTTTGTTTCCGTTGTGCGTTGTCGGCTATCGTTTCCTTTTGTGTAGTTTACATATATTGTTGATAATGTCGACCCACTATGCATACTTATTGAATAAATTTCAGCGCTGAAGAAGTGGAAATATATCCACGAAACGTTGGCAAGGTTAGAAAAAGTGTAACCCTGATAATCATCGTAGATATTTACAAGGAGGACGTGAATATGCCTAATTCAAATCCACATTAACAGGAGGTATAGAAGACGTTATTTGCAGCAAAATACATCTAGTGAAGCATGTTTGAGAATCTATGGTTACGATGAAAGTTCCACTTTGTTATCCAAAATGAAAAATGTTGTTGAAATTACTGAACTCTAAATATTAATGGAGATTTTTCTCAAAGCTGAGGAAATGGTTCTCTTTCTCAACAAAAAGTTTCTACCAAAAAATCCGAAAAACCCGAGATAAACAGGCTCACAAATATCTGCACATGCTTCCTCATGAAATGATGATGAAAGAATTGAGAATTACTCGAAAAAAGTATTATGAACTCACAAATGTAAGGAATACATCTTGTGTTTCGTCAGCTTTTCAAAAACTAAATGACGTCTAGTATATCCCCTCCGAAGGATCACGTCGAATTAGCAAACACTCTGTATACACTACTAAAAGAATCATTCTTATGGAGAAATTGAATTTGCATATTCCTAAAGCGGAATATATGAACACGTCGAGATTTTTCGAAAAACGAATTCATATCTACGAGAGAGCAGAAGTTTTCTTCCTGGTTATCTCATTAACGAAACAGTGAGAAAGACTTTATAATACATAAGCATAAAAGTAGCTTAGCATCAACATCAATCTTCCAATATTCATTTTATTTTCCGATAATATAATTCTTCTGCTTAAGAAAGATACTCTATAGTCTAGGTGATTGAATGCGGAAAATATTCTGCGAGTGACCACTGATGAGGGCAAAAAATATGGGAAGTTGAGGAGAGTTCGCAGACTGTTTATCGATTGATTCATAAATCTTTTCGTTGTCACTTGCCGCATATTGCCCAAAAGTAGATAAATATCATTAATGATCCGCTCTTTTTCAGAGTTATTCAATTAGAGCTAAAAATGACTTGAATAATTTTTTTTTTAAGAGCTACTGGAATTGTAACTCAGCTTATTTCTTATCAATTGAATACATAGCTGGAACATGTTTATAGCTTACCGTTTTGTTTAATCCACAGGTTTTGAAGGATTTAATATAACTGTTCGTTAAGGCCCGTTAACACAGTTATATTCGATCCGTCAAAATCGGTGGCTTAAGCAAGCCATTAACTCATAAACATGTTGAGTTCAGTAACGTTCGACAATTTTGATTTATAATTCCTAAGGTCTGTTTATTTCCTTTTTTTGTTATTTTTGTAACGATTGTAATTTTCTTAGAAGATGATATGGATATTTTAGGAATCATTGATTTTGATTTCCGAGGAGGTGCGTCAAGTTGGTGACACAACCCTCGAATTTTGGTATCAAATTGTTTTAAGAATTTTGTGCCAATTTGTGCCGTATATTATGAATTTTGTGCCCGTTCCGTTTTCGAGATATTATAAGTTTTTCGAGTGTGTCACCAACTTGACGCTTTGACACACTTGTGTGGAAATTCGAAAATTTTCTTCTCTCGATAAATCGTGCCCATTTTGTGCCAATTCTGCCGTATGTAACGAATTTTGTGCTCGTTCAGTTCTCAAGATATTTTGAGTTTTGTTGTGGGGACGTCAAGTTGGTGACACACCCCTCGAATTTTGTATATCAAATTGTTTTGGGAATTTTGCGCCCATTTTGTGCCAATTTGTGCCCATTCCATTTTCGAGATGTTTCGAGTTTTTCCTGTGAGTCACCAACCTCACAATGAGACTCATATGAAGAAAGCTGGAATTATTCTTCCTTGGATAAACTGTGCCGTATGTTACGAATTTTGTGCCTGTTCAGTTCTCGAGATATTTAATGTTTTATTCGTGAGGAGCATCAAGTTGGTGGCACACCTGTCGAATTTGGTATCAAATTGTTTTGGAAATTTTCCTTTTTTGAGATATTTCATTTTTTTTTTCATGAGTGTCACCAACTTGAGGATAATGCCGCTAATATAAAAAAAGCTATCAGTGACGAGTGATTTGTAAATTTTTCGGTTGCTTTGCCCATTCCCTGAAACTTACTTCAAGACGCTCTGGATTTGGTTCAATTCATCAACAACAAAATAAAAACAATCTTTTCCACTTCAGTCGTAACAGTCTGTCCAATTCAAAATTGATGAAATTTCAAAACACATTCTGATGTGGAAATTCCATAGAAGTTGATCAAAGATATCTCAACAAGGTGGAATTCGACCTTCCAATGATTGAACGTTTCATAGAATTAGAAAATTCTTTACCATCACAATTGGTATTTTGGATGAACGCTTAAAGAACTGAAATTTTACAAAACTTCGAGGGGACCAAAGAGGTATTGAAGAATGATTATGTTTATTTTATTGATATTCTATATCGGTACACCGTACGTTTATTTCGTAAACAAAAATAGTTTAAATTTTGTCATCTAAGGATTATCGTTAATATGTGTTTTATTCCCTTCATTTCAGCAGTAGGTTAGTTCTATCGTCCTGAATTATGCATTATTGCTCCTTGGTTTTTGCACCATGAAGCAGAAAAATGCACGGATTAGAGAGAAGACAAGCAAATCAACCACGATGAACGAATCGAGTAAGGAATTGGTACAGCATATGTTTTGCAGTGGCGGCTTGTGACAAAATAAAATGATGAGGCACATCAGAAAAAAATTATTATTACAAGGAAAACATTAATCTTATAAACTCTACTTTGTCAGCTGCATACTTATCATCATGAAATAATCATTACTGATAATTTGGACTTTTGAATCCAATACAAATTTTCATCTTATTATTGCTATTATATTGACAATTTTAATTTCAACTTTACTTAAAAAATCATTCGGTATTAGTACTTCAACGCAATGATTCTAGCATTTATTGTTTGGTATTGCCCTGAGATAAGTTTTTCAAGTCACTTTAACCAATTTTTCACTAAACCCTATCGGAATATGTATTATTAACCCGAATATGCAGTTTGCCGATGAAACGAAAAGAACGATCGCGTATCAAGGGTAGATAGTCCGGTTAAATCAGACCAAAAAATGAGTATTTCTGTTTTATTGAATCGTTATATAGTCATTAGATGAAGTAGATATTACTAATAATAAATTATAACTGAGGATGTGTCAACATATCCGATAAGCCTGTACTTATATGTTATATTAATTCATCAACTCATTATTATATTGAGTAGATTATTCTAAGTGAAAAGGGTCGTCGAATCATTGAAATTTGGTTGTTTGCACTGCCAGTTCAACAACTCATACTTTAAAATAATCACATAATATTATGACATGGAATTAACGCTCGTCTTTGAATTCTGCTAATCTATCTATTCATCTCACAGGAATAACACAACGTGAACTTGGTGACTCACATGAAAAACTCGAAAATATCTCTAAAACGGAACTGGCACAAAATTCATAAATACGGCAAAAATTAGAACCAAAATGAGCACAAAATTCTCAAACAATTGATTACCAAAATTCGAGGGGTGTGTCACCAACTTGACGCTCCCCACAAACAAAACTCAAAATATATCGAGAACTGAACGAGCACAAAACTCGTAACATACGGCACAAAATGGGCACAATTTATCGAAAGAAGAAAATTTTCGAATTTCCACAGTGTGTCACCAGCGTCAAGGTGGTGACACTTTAAAAAACTTGTAATATCTCGAAAACGGAACGGGCACAAAATTCATAATATAGGTACGGCACAAATTGGCACAAATTCTCAAAACAATTTGATACCAAAATTCGAGGGGTGTGTCACCAACTTGACGCACTTTTCCGAGGCGTTTTTATTTTAGATCCAATCAATTTCAGAAATTGGATTAATTCACTTTCGTGTAAAGGTCGACCGAGTTTTCCAGGAAGTTGAATATTTGGAAAAATAAGTATCTTATGGAAAATTGTTACGTATTGTTTTTTACGAACCCGAGTTAGTGAGTAAAATGATCTGAGATTTTTAATTTTTTCAGCTATAGCGACCTGGGTCATTTTATTTTTATTATTTCGAAGGCAAAACGAATACGCAATCAGTTTTTCCATATGACATTAATTGCAAAATAATCGACTTTTTTGGAAAAATCCAGACGAACCGGTCAACTTTCGAGTGCTGTAACAGTCAGAAAAAATAAACTGATTTTTTAATTGTAGAATGTTCCTTTACTGAAAAAAATATCCAATTTTCAATCACATTCTGATCATAAAGATAGAATAGTATAAAGTTGTCATCATTGAAATAAAATGGTATCACATCCGCCATATTACCACCCACCTTTACGTAAAATTTGACCATCGTTAAATTTTCTGTAAGAATTGTGATTTTTGCGCCTATTAATAGTAAAAATGTGATTTTTTTTACTTATTATATACAATAAATGGTATCGTGTGCTGTAAGGCTTCATTCGAACACAATAGACTGATAAAAGAAAACAACAGGAATAACATGTCATAGATGAGGATGAGTACTGAACAGATCCGCATTCGAAATTATTGTATGTCTGGTCTTGATAATCTGATATATTTTCATAATATGTGTGTGTATGTTATCGCCTAAGGAAAATTGTTTAATTGATATTAAATTACCTTTTTTGAAAAAAATTTCCTAAAAATCAAACAGGTCTAATTTTGGCTGAAATTGTGAACAGGAAAAACTGGCAACTTAAATAAGACTCTGAACTTTCCGCCATATTGGTCCCCGACTTAGCCCCGCCAGTGTTTTTTTTTTCTTACTCAATTGTATGTCAAAGTATCTCCTCTCTATTCTATTCTACGAATCCTCGACTTAGTAAAGGGTGTAATTTAATTTTGACGGCGATCAGAGACGAAAAATGTTGGCCAAAACTCGCAAATTTTTCAGTATGGAAATTCGCCAAAAATCGAATTCTCTCCGATCGCCAATAAAATTTCATACTGATTGGAAGGCGTAGCCTACTTACTGTAGAACTGTTGAATATCAAATCATGATATAAGAATATTTTTTCTTATAACATATACCAACAGTGGCGATGCCAGCTTCCGAAGACAAGGGTGGCCAAGAAGGCACCGGAACTTTTTCGATGGCGCCAAAGTTGGTAAATCGAAAAATAAATCAAAAAATGGAATATTATATTAGTTGTTTTAGCATTGGTTGTGAAATTCTAGGGGGACCAGTAAAATTTTAGGGGGGCCCGGACCCCCTAGCGTCTCCACTGTACCTATAACCAAACACAGAACATAAAATATACTAAACGACAGCAACAACAAACCAGACAGTTAGGTCTGCAGAAAAGAGGAATATCAACGATAGGTCGAGCACACTAGTTTGATAAATAGATAGATGGAAAAAGAAGTACTTCAGTGTGGTAAATGTATTCTGTAAGAACCGAGCGCTTTCGGCCTAGGCCATCCTCAGGGTTCCCTGGAATTACCCGTCAGGAATAATACCACAAGCTGGAATGCCAGGATAGTTGCAACAGCAGCACTTAACGTGAAAGTAACATAAGTGTTCAACAAAGTACAACTTACACAAATAGCATTAAACACATAAAATCTAAAAATCAATGAAAACAAATCAGAAAAGACGATTCACATGTCGAATATCCGTCAGTAATATAAAAGATACTAGCTGACCCGTGCCCACTCCGTTGGGCATAATGTTATAATCCTTTTTAGTACAGAGTGCTATGTTTGATTTCTAACTGCCCAAAAGGAGGTTTATACCACAGGTATATTTGTATTTGCATGCTAATACAAAATTGGAAAGTAACTCTGTCCTAAAAAAACATTTGAGGGATTTGCGATAAAACGAATTCCAGGGGGACCAAGTCGCGGTTAAAGTTAAGTTGTTTAGTAATGGTAATTTTAATTGTTCAAAACTTCTCTGTAAACAATATTGGATATAATGTAATCATTTGGTAGCAAAATACAGGGTCTTTATAAATGATTGTAACAGCGCAGTTGTTTGGATAGCAGAATACCAATCTCTAACCAATCAGAGCATACCATGATCACAGAATTCTGTGGTTTTGCATAATCCAAAGCCAACTGCGCTGTTACAATCATTTATAGAGACCCTGTATATTGTCTGTCAGGAGTTCTAACCCGAGATAAGCCAACATGTAACTGCCAATGGAAAAAAACACGGCTTTCTCAGGTCAAGGCCCACCAGAGAGAAAATGTATCACCTTGGGACTTGTAATAGTGAGGGCAAAAGAGATCTTCACTGGAAGGAAACTGTAGCCTTTTTAAACGGTATGGGTAAATCAGTGAGAATCATGGTATCCGCGGAATATAGGCCAGTTGTCCCCACTGCTGGCCCTGATAATGGTCGCCACGATTATACTGTCCCGTAACTGTTTTGTAAGCAGCATTTTCTCATTACACCTGCTGGGGGGGCTCAAGTTTCTTAATAGCATGATAGGAATGCCAGCTTTCGTGAGGAAGTAAGCTAGAAGAGGGGTTCAAAGAATTTAAAAATTTTGGGGATAGACTTATAGTGATTGACCTGACCGGGCATTTTCTCTGAAATGAGTTTATTTGTTTCATTCACTGTATCGTTTCTGGGTGACAATATTGCCCTAGAACAAAGCAGCAAATGATAATCTCCAATAATTTTCAAGACCGGGATATATTGCATCAGTAAGATGTTCCAACCTGTGCAATATGTATCCTAATGTCCCGTCAAGTTTTTTTACGTCATTGCTGTTGGTGTGTTAGAAGAGACAATTTATTCTTCGCAAGATTGAGTAGTTTACGCGGAAAGTCGTCATCTCGTTGTCGCTCAAATGGGCTCTCATGTTTGTTCGTAAATTGGGAGATGCACCCGAACTCCGTAAGTGAGATGATTTTAAGCACTGCTCTGATGATATCGGCGGGTTCCTTTTGTTACTACAGGCAGTGTTTGCAAAAATCGCCCGCAAAACAAAAGTAAAAACCACCCATTACAGCATCAGAGTTCTGAGGTATTTGATAGTACATTTGTCCCATATAATTAAAGATGTTTTCGTAAAAGTTTCCCGAGTGGCCCATTTTTACGTATGGAACAAACTGACTGTTGCTCTAGTTAGACTGTCAGAGGTAGCTTAAAGGTGGAGTGCTGCTTTTTCCCATCATTTAACAGAGTAGCGGCAATCCCCGAAGAGGCAACAGCTATTCCATTTCTCCCGGATTGTCTTACTTTTGCCAATACCAAATTTGCAAAGAAAACGAATTTGCCAGTGCCTCCCGAGGCGTCAAGAAAGAAGTTAAACGTCTGTTATTAAGCACACAGTGATTTTTGTGCATCAAAAGCTTGTTTCTGGCCTTTAACTAATTTCGGTTACATTTTCATTAATAAAAACTGAAACTCATTGGTTATCCTACGAACGTATCAGTAGTATGTCCGTTTCATTCTTATGTGGCCGAAGCCGAATATCGTAGTGTGCTAATCTGTTTCGAAGAATTCAATTCCGATGACGTCCGCTGCGCCTGCGTAAGGAGACGCGACGCGACTCATGAGCTGCGAAATGCGAATGCTGCGATCACGCGATCAGATGTAAAAGGCCACCGCCCCCTTTCTCCCGAAGCGAGCACTAACGCAAACCGAATTAACCGAAGCCCTGGGCGGTCTTCCGCTGATTTGGCTGGCTTTAATACGATTTTTACCCGATTCACTTTGCAAAACCGACTACCACGTGAAAGCCTTATTATTTTTGGTGTTTTTTATATAGCCTATGGCACTCTTGAATAATGTGGCTTCTATTGGTGAAAGAATTTTTAAATCGGTTCAGTAAATCCGAGATTAGCCCTTTCCATTTACAAATATACAAATATACAAACACCAAACTTTACCTCTTTATAATATTAGTATAGATAAAC
>CM024247.1:18178126-18322129 GCA_013421045.1 Propylea japonica
CTATAAGAAGTCTAAGCGAGAATCTTGGAGGCGCTTCTGTAGTGATATTGAGGGTGCGCCTGAAGCTAACAGGCTCAGGCGGGTCCTCTCTGCCGGGGGCCCTCCGAGGATTGACTACTTAAATTTCCTAGTGGGCAAAAGACGGGCTCAGAGGAAAAAGCTTAAGACATCTCTTAGAGACGCATTTCCTGGCTTCTCTGAGATGTAGACACACAGGTTGTATGCCATCGACGGGCCTCATACGAGGACTGGAAGTTGGCTGCACGTGTAGTCACACATTCTCGACTTCGTTGGGCGATCAACGGTTTCGAGTCTTATAAAGCAGCTGGTGAGGATGGCATTGTTCCGGCTCTGCTATCCAAGGGCTGGAAGTGCTGGCCTCCCCACTGCTTCACGTTCTCCGTGCGAGTCTGGCTCTAGGTCACATTCCATTGTCCTGGAGAAAGGTGAAGGTAATTTTCTTACCCAAGCCTGGAAAACCATCGCATACAAAAGCGAATGACTTTCGACCAATTAGCCTCTCCTCGTTCTTAGTCAAGACACTGGAAGGTTGGTGAAAGATACATCAGGGACGATGCTTTAGTGGCTATACCACTGCACCACCTCCCATCCCAGCATGCGTATCAGCTGGGCAATCAGTAGATTCTGCTCTTCACTCAGTGGTTAACTGTATTGAGGACGGTATACATACCAGGAGTACACCCTGGCTGTTTTCTTGATATAGAAGGTGCCTTCAATAACACTGCGTTTGGTGTGATGCAATCTGCGTTGGCCAGACATGGTGTTCCGCCTACTCTTTGTCGGTGGACGGGGTCTCTGCTTGGTTCACGTAGCATCGTGGCTCTGGCTGGGCGGCTCGACCATAGGGTGCTCGCCAGGAAGGGGATGTCCGCAGGGCGGTGTTCTGTCTCCGATACTGTGGAATCTCGTCCTGGATGAGCTCCTGGTGGAGTTGAGGAAGGCTGGGTTCGTTGTGGTGGCCTATCGGACGACCTTGTTATATTAATCAGGGGTAAGGTGATCAGTGTCATTGGGGATCTGATGCAGAATGCTCTGCGACGGGTCGAACGATGGTGCTTGAAAACGAGCTCTCGGTAAATCCTAGTAAGACAGAGATGGTTCTCTTTACTAGAAAGAGGGTGCCTAGCAACTTACGACTTCCCAGTCTGTTTGGAGTTGGGCTCACTCTATCCGAACAAGTTCGTTATCTCGGGTGATATTGGACCGCAAACTTTTGTGGAACAAACACGTTGAGACTCAAACGAATAAAGCAATGTAATATTCTGGTCTACTCGGAGGGTGCTGGGTAATGGATGGGGCTTCAAACCGCACGTTATGCACTGGTTGTATACTGCCGTGGTGAGGCCTCCTGACCTATGCCTCTGTGGTGTGGTGGCCTTCTATGGAGAGGGCCGTCAACCAGAACATTATGACTAAATGCCAGAGGAAAGCTTGTTTAAGTATTACGGGCGCTCTGAGGTCTACCCCTACAGCAGCGATGGAATGTCTGCTGGGTCTCCCTCCTGTTGCACCTAGTTGTGAAGGAGGTGGCTATGAAGACAGCTCTAGGAATCTGGGAACGGGGACAATGGCGCGATGGAGGACTCTTCACTGGGCACGCGAGGCCCCTCAAAATGGTTAAGGATGCTCACGCTCCCCTTCTCCAGAGAGGTGACCGCGCGGGCACTAGGTTCTGCTTCGACGAACCCTACAGGGTAATTGTTCCCGACAGAGACCTATGGTCTTCATCAAACAGGCTTCTTAGTCCGGAAGGTCCCACCTGGTTCACTGATGGCTCTGTCACAGCAACAGGGTCTGGGCCGGATCGTGGGTCCTCACTTCAATCAGGCTATCCCTCTGGGGAAGGACTGTTCCATTGTGCAGGCTGAGCTATTTGCGGTTCTTGCATGCGCACTGGAAACACATTCGCAGAGGATACTCTGGCCAGCACATTTATATATGTTGCGACAGCCAGGGAACCTGAAATCTCTATCTGATGTTAGAGTTGATTCTTTTTTGGTAGAAGAATGCAGGAAAGCTCTGCGTAGGCTGGGCTCTGATAACTTTTTGAAAGTGATCTGGTGTCCGGCTCATGCGGATATACCTGGTAACGTCAAGGCAGATGACTGGCTAGGCGGGGAGCCGGATTAGCATTTGTTGGTCCGGAGCCTTCGCTGCCAATCTGTCGCACATCTGTCTGTCAGAAGTTTCTTCAGGAACTGGCTGAACAGGGAAATTTTCCTCGGAATGGAGCGCAGGGGTGGGCCTGAGGTGGTCGAGGATTCTCATTGAGAGAACCGTCCTCGCGATCTGAGGTCAATAGGCTTCTGCTGCTGGAGAGGAAACTCAGTCTGGTGACTGGTGCATTGACTGGTCACCTGTTAACAAGCATTTGAAGAGAATGGGATTGACGAGCTGCTCCCTATGCCGGTGGTGCAGGAGCACTGATGAAACGGTTTGAGCATATTTTGTTCACTGTGAAACCTTACTGAGTTAAGGTCAACACACCTTGGAAATCCAACACCTTCTATTCCTATGGTGAGAGGGACCACTCCTGGCAGGCTCGCGACATTTCTGTCTTCGTGTCTGAGGAGCTGAGTCTCTGTAGAATGATGCGGGTGAACAATGGGCCACTAGGCCTCAGTTCGGCCGGTAAGGCACCGCACAGAGAAGAAGAAGAATCCTAAAACAGGTCAGTTTTTGTTTAATTTTCACCAAAATTTATGCAATTTTGATGGATTTTTGTTGCATCTTGTGACATCCCCATCAACCCTGTAAATTTTTATAATGGGTAAAGTGGGTCATGTGGTATTTTTTTGCAAGGTCTTCTTTACAGACGTGCAGAAATACGTACCAATAGTGAAGAATAACCTACTGTCCACCTTGTGGTATTGAAAAGAATAGAACTTACTTTTTCAGTGCGTGTCAAAATAATGGAACAAATTCGTTTTCTAAGAAGAAAAATATTTGGCAAACAAATCGTGAAACAGGTAAAATTTTGTTTCACTTCCACCAAAGTTTTTGCATTTTTGAAGGATTTTTTTTGCACTCTCTGCCATTCCCATCAACCCTTCAATTTTTTTCAATAAAGAAAGTGGGTCATGTGGCACTTTTTTGGCAAGGTCTATTCTTTACAGGCATGCTGAAATACGTACTAACAACTTATGTTATTAGTCATTACGTTTCTAATATACATACTCATAACTGAAGCACAGTGCTTCTCACATTCTAATTTTCATGTGAGGCGGTTGAAAGTTGTGGCCGACTTTCAAACAGGGACAAATTTCATCAGGTACCTACTATCATTTCAAAGTAATTAGGCCATGACGAAGTGCTCATGCTGACAACCTGTTTGAAGTTACTAATTGAAAAAAAAATCGTGAAAATTTCTGAGGCCTATAAAGAAAATACAAAGATCTTGCCAAAAAACCACATGACCCACTTTCCCTCTTCAAAAAATTTAGAGGGTTAATGGGGATGACGCAGGGTGCAACAAGAAATCTTCAAAAATGCATAAGAATTTGATAGAAGCGAAACAAAAATTGACCTGCTTCAGGATTTCTATTTGTTTTGCCAAATATCGTTAAAAATCTTGGCCCAATAAAAAATTACATATATACATACATAAATATTTGATATAGAGGACCTCCGTTTCTTACTCCTTTCTATATGCAGTATGGGACACTATAGAAAGAATTTGATTGATCGATTATTCAATCTTGATTAATTTATAGTTATTTCACAACTGAATCCAATTTCAATATTCCGTTCTAACACTTCTTTTTTCAATCAACTGCCCAATAAGCCTAAGCATCCTTCCACACAATCAACAGTGAAATTTTTAGGCATAGAGTTCTATTCTCCCTGAGGGCTGAACTCAATTCCAATTCATTAGATGTAATTAAAGTGGTTACAGATTTTATTAGAGCATCAAATTTGAAAATTTAGTCAATTGAGCTATTTATGTTGATACTAACTTACCTGTGTGTTTTAGTCCTGGTGTATGTCTGAACCATCCTCATCCTGGGGCACTGGGGAGGGATAAAAGTTTGCGACTGGGTGCATAACCTCGGTTGAGCCCATTTTCCCAAGTTGGGAAACCAGAAAGAAGAAGAAGAAGAACTCAATTCCTGAAATGTTCAAGGGATTGGATATTGCACCCCCTAAGTTATTCCACACGTGCTCAATTGGAGTCATGTCTGGCGAGCCTGTTGGCCAGTTCATTCTCTGCTACTGTTTTATTGAAGAATGTTTCTACCCCCTCGTATGGGGGTGGTGAAGCGTTATCATACAGATAAAATAAATCAAGCTCGAATTTATTGCTCAGAGGAAAAATAGTTGATTTTATGCTGTTTGATACGTAGATGCCACTTGTCATTGTTCATTTGGAGATATTAAAAAGGTAGGTACGACGACCGAATATATATCCCCCAGCCATTATCGATTAATCTTGAAATGACACAAAATCCTGGTCGAATTTAGTCGCTCTAGTCTGCCTGAACTCTCTCAAACTCTTTCTCGTCCAATTTTTCTTTGTAAACTGAATCTTGATATGTCTGAAAAAAAGTTCGTTTTAGCATTCTGGTAAAAGCCAGCCTTGGGGGTGTGCAATACTCTCAGAGGTATTCTTGCCCTTGAATTTGAGGAATGCAACCATATTCTTGTAGACAAGTCAAGAGAAAACAAAAGAAGAAGAAAGTGTATTAGTTCAAATTACAAACCTCATCGAATTCAACTCAAATGATCTGAATTTGATCTGAATCTTTTCTGATGCCTCTATTATTTGACTAGACTAGCAAACGTTGTTTATGTGGAAGATACTTGATTTTAATCAATCTTAGTATTAACTTGGCCAAACCCCAGTATTATTCGAAATGTAACAATGACAATATATCATATATCATTATCTTCAAAACGAGACCGTATATGAGAAATCCGAATAGGTCATTCTAAAACAAATGAGTCCGTAAAAACAAGTAGCTTCATCCAGTTCAGCCTTCATCACTGCTCCATTTTCAAATTACACCTGAAAAAAACGTTCATGAATACCAGAGCCAGAATAAATGTATACTTACATGTGTGTATATGTACAAGAGGCAAGTCAGTACCATTATAAAACATTATGTTGGTATAAATTGAGAATATTGTTTCATTATTCATGTTCACATTTGAAGCGTCCATTCTCTAATTTTCAGTAAACAAAACCCTTTCAATTTATTCATGAATGTGCAAAAAACAAGTGGAATGAAACCATCAGTCCGACCTTACGTGTTGGAATGGAAGGGTTATATGAATTTATGGATGTGAAAGTTACAACGGATTCTGTCGCAATATGTTGGATGACTGCGTGTCTGAAATTCGAAAGTTTTATTACTGAAACATGCTGGGTAGTTATCATAACTGTGCCTCGTTTGCTTTGCTTTCGTTTCGTTATTTCCGATTATGAATATTTGTAATAAAGTTCGGTCAGTCATAAATCATTATAGAGTTTTCCAAGTGATATTTCTGAACTCTTATTGCTAGGGGAACAAGGGGGTATAGTTTCACCAAAACATTTGTAAACACAATTTTGAGGTGAAGAAAAACGAGTTTCACCCAATAATCAGAGAATCTGGTCCTCTCTGAACACCTACATCTAATCTGCGAACCTCCCTAGGGATGTAATGATCAAGAGAGTAAGCACTGAGAAAAACACAGGACATTGCTAAGTAGAAGAAAGGAATGTAAACGGGAATACACCGACTATAATCTCGAAGAAAATACCGTAAAATGGTGTAGAGATGGTTCGAAAACCTCAACAGGAGCTGGCGCTGGGATATACGGGTCAAGTACCAAGTGTGCACTGTCGCTAGGCTCCTGTATGAGCGTCTTTCAAACGCAAATCTTAGCTATTGAAAGATGTCAGAAGCGCGATATAACCATACACTCAGATAGTCAAGCTGAAATTAAAACACTGAGCTCCTACGTCATCAACTCGAAGATGATGAAACAAACTCAATGAGAAGAAAAGAAAAATAAGGTCTTTATAATCTGGGTTTTAATTCGGGAATCAAAGGAAACGGATAGGCCAATACACTTGCCAAAGAGGGCGCACGAATGTCACTCATTGGCCCAGAATCGTCCTGTGGTATGGGTAAATGTACCTTTCTAGAAAAGTAGAAAGCCGAGAGGAAAAACTCCCATGGATTGTATCATTCCACTAAGTTCCTTCGGAACTTTGAAACAGCAAAATCCAAAAGATATCTGGATCTTAGTACGAAACAGTTACACCTTCTCACTGGCGTCCATACAGGACACTGTCTCCTCAAGAATCACCTGTTGAGGATAGGATTATCGAACACTGACGAGTGTTGGTTCTGTGGGGAGGAGGAAGAACCCCCATTCACCTAGTCACGGAATGGTCTGGATCACGAGCCTAAGGAGAGAATGCCTGGGCGAGAAACTTGTAAGATTAGGAACTAGCCTTGTTGAAGCCTTCACAGATATTGGATATAATCAGATCTCTGGAACTGGAAGGCGAGCTGTGAAGGGTGTGGTGAGAACAGCTTTGTAAGAGGGCACAATAGACCTTGGAGTCGCAGTGAACTGTAACCCTTTTTAAAACTTTAACTAAAATAACTATACGTTGTGGCCTTTTTTTTATGAAACTGACAGTGCTGTCTAGAGAAAGATAGCTGGTAACATCTACAAGAGAGACCATCATGTCGCAAATTTCACCCAAAGGAATCGAACGGTATCTGTAACAGCCTTTAGAAATAATTTTTTGAGGACATATAGAGGGGAAGTCTCAACCGATACTATAAGGAAAAGTTTCCGTTCTTCAATTTAAGAACGAGAAGACCTTTGAGAGTAGTTGGCTTCTAGAAAAATGCACAACCTACTATTTTCAGACCAGTCACAAAGTGATAGTTCACGATCAAGGGATAAGAGAGATTCAGCAACTCAATTTGACCCAGGAAGTTGTTTCCTTTCAAGGCGGATCAATATTGTTCTGGAGGGTATAATGTTTGGTCACTGTTTCCCTTTTATTATCGTTGAAAGAACAATAACTGATGCTATCTACGTAGAAAAACATATTTGAGCCAATCATTTTTTCCTTCTGCAGTTTTTGAATTTGGAAAATTTGGGTTTTTTTTTATTAGGGGCAAGAATATCCAACCGCACAAAACCACCCTCAACTTTTCAGTCTTCTGAAAAAATGGAATGATATGCCTAAAAATTTCATGAATGACTTGTTTCGTCCCTAATGATACAGACCATTTAATGTGGATTCAGTTGTGAAATTATAACTACAAAAATACAAATAATTGATAATTCTGTACTTCTTCAAGTTTTCAAGCGAAGATTTTCTATCAGATGTACTGCATTTGAGAGGGAGAAAATATTTCGTTTCATCTCTTGACCATAGATTATTCATTTTTCGAAAAACGTTGATAGGGCAAGACTTTTGACTTGTGTATTTTCAGTCGGTGTTATTTCCAACATCAACTTGAATTTCTTGAAGAAGAAAACTAAACGAGCAATTATCCACTAAATTTGGATTCGGCTCAGCCGTCTGGACTGTAAACCAATCATTTTTGGATACTATACAGTGATCATTGTAAAACCTTAAACTAAAAATATTGAAAATCTCTATGAAGACACCTAAACGTAGGTAATAAAAATACCTACTTTTGCCAAATGATGAAATGTATATACATATTCCTACTCCATCCTCAACGAGATCACTTCAAACAGAAAGCTATCAAATAATGAATCGAATTCTAAAGACTTGTATTTACCCCAATCCTCTTAATTAAATTGATTACGAGCATTTATCTATTTAACAAGCTCGTATAATTAATCCCAGTTCAGAGCGTATTAGTGCCTGAATGCTTCCTGGTAATCAGCATCAAGAAAAATGTTAATCGTTTCAGCTGAAACTATCATTGAGTCTGGATTTAATCCGGCCTGACAATCGGGTAATAATCGTGTTTGCATCCGGATTCATTGGTAAAGCGTCAAACGGGGAGATTTTCAGGATTCAACAGCCAATTTGTGGGAATACTTTTAACTTGACGATGTGAACAATAATTTCCGGATAAAAGCATTTCGATTATCTTTTCTTCAATATTTAAAAAAGGTTATTGACACCTGAAGTGCATGGATACATTCAGTATGCGAATTCGGTTCCTAATTTTACAGCAACACTATGGTTATTATTACCGAACTATAGTTGATATTTTGGTATTTGCTTCAAATTTTCAATGAATATCGATTGAATATTCGAGAAGAAACCAATTTCCTCGAAGTTACATATTTGATAGTCATTGCCATACTTTGATATTGAGTGACACCCAGAACGATAGTCATTGACATAATTTCATCTCACTTTTGCATCAATTTTGGGTATGATACCATCCTTCGTTCTCTCACTCATACGTCTTCATTATATTATCATTATTCCGAAATTAAATTCGATATTTAGGATGAAGTACCACTATTTAAATCTATGGGAGATGATTACCCTTCAGTAGGGTCCTGTAGCGGTCTTAGAAGAACAGAAGATTCGAAAATCATCACTTGGAACGCCAGACCTGGTTTAAAACACCCTCCTGGCCCAAGAGCAAGAAAAACGTATTTTGTATCTGAATATTGAAGGTATTTATTCGAATAGTTTTAAGTTTCAATTTTGTAAAAACTGCGAGGCAGGGTTTTTTCTACTGAGGTTTTTCCCTACGCTCTGGTAACATGTGACAGAATAGTATGATTGACTTTGGTTTCCTGAATGAACACAATTTTTTAAGAATTTCTGTGAAAACATTTTTTCAAGAATCGAACACAGATTTCTTTTTACATGTCTACAGCGATGAAAAAATATCACTCGAAATGGATGAAATTTTGTACAATTGAACTTTTTGAATTATCAATCACGAATATGGAAACAGAATTGTAAAATATACAGTCATTCAAATGTTTCGTTCAGTCCTCTGAAATAATGAAAAAAATTGCTTTGAGTTCTAGAAACAAAATAATTAAACTATTGGCATGTCAAAACATTCTAGATGAATTTTTACAAAAAAAAATCAGTGAAACTTGGTTGGGACTCGAACCGACGTATGTATCAACTAGGGAAATGGCACTGTTCTAAGGATATTATTACTCGTTGCGGTGGTTCGTAGTTCATAGAGTTGGACTGGTATTTGAATTTCAGTAAATATAATTTAGCAACTAGTCCAACTCTATGAAGTACAAACTACCGTTGCCTGGCAACGAATATTATTATCCCTAGAACAGTGCCATTTACCTATTTAATGCCTACATCGGTTCGAGTCCCAACTAAGTTTCACTGATTTTTTTGTATAAATTCATCTAGAATGTTTTAACATGCTAATAATTTAATCATTTCGACTCTAGAACTCAAAACAATTTTTTTCATTATTTCAGAGGTCTGAACGAAACATTTGAATGACTGTAGTAACGAAACCGTTCGATATTTCACAATTCTGTTTCCATATTCCTGATTGATAATTCAAGAAGTATAGTTGTACAAAATTTCATCCAATTCAACTGAAATTTTTTCATCGCTGTAGACAAGTATTTGATTCTTGAAAAAATTTTTTCACAGAAATTCTTAGAAAATTGTGTTCATTCAGAAAACAAAAGTCAATTTGACAACCGCAAAAAAAATTTTGGAACATTGCATTACTGAGATTTGAGCAAAAACCGTTACACCAAGTGTTATACATAATTGAGCATACTTAACAGAATCTTGCTCAAAAATGACAGGTTATATTGAATAAGGCAAAAATTGTTCCCCCGATGTCTTCTACACGAAAATATATGTTTGTCCAGTTTATGATGAAACACCCTGTATACCGATGCAATAAACGATAAGTGCCTTCTAGGGTTATTTAATCTGTCTCCACATATTTCATAAAGATTTATTTCTATGTGGGTCAAGTTCAATTTCCCCAGGTTATCATTCTGAAAATGCCATCATTAGATATTTGGCGCGAGATTTCGCAGTAATGTCAATGAATGTATATGTATACCTATGTTAGAGTTTTTCTGAGAACTGCACATAATTACGTGTTTTTTTCGATTTTGTTATGTACTATATAGTCGTTAAAAGTTCGTCGGACGAGGTCGGGTACATTCGGCAACATTGAATTTATTTTATGACAGCCAATACCTACTGCCAACTTCAGATAAATAAAGAAACGCCCACTAGGTATGTGCTCAACCTTTCGTGAACGGAGTATAGGTGAAATCACACATAAATAATAATCATAAAGCATGCACTTTAGAAAACTTTGGGAGAAAAAATATATTATCCAGCTCAAATAAGAATCCATCTTGTCACAGACTAGATCATCAGCATGACAACAACAAATATATAGACACAAATGAACAAAATGAAATACAGCGATTACTTTTCTTTGGAGTACCACAGTCATTCAATACAGTTTTGATATCATAAATGGATGTTGGAGAGAAATTCTTGATAATTGCTGATTTGGAAGCAGATTGCTTTTCAATTATACCGATAATCAATAAAAAACACTTCACTTTCAATTTCTATCATTTTGTTTCACACCTAAGTTGTGAATTGAAAATGAGTGACATAAAACAATTCTTTCCTTTTGAATAATTGTTTTTCAATTGAATAATTGAAAATGGCAAATGTCGCTTCGTCAAAATTTCTCTTATGCCAAAAACATGTGAAAATTAATAGATATCTTCGTACTTTCCAACTGAACTTTTCTGGTTAATACACAACCAGATTCCAACTACACTATTTGTAGAATTTTCCAATCTATTCGAGCGTGTCGAACTTTGAACGTTCTGCGAAATTGATTATTTACCGACAACAAACTTTTCATCAAGGTTCGAATTGTTGAGTTAATATTTGCAGTTGAACGAATGACTTCCCTTCTCGGAGATCTAAATTATCTCCGAACTTTGCTTTCGTGAGTCGAAGGGGTAAAATGTAGACCTCTGAAGATGTCCTGATTTTATCGACCCCTCTGGTGAGGATTGGGATATCTTTTCCCAAGAGATTCTAGATTTGAGATGGAAATCTCGTGCACTGCGACCTTGAGGTTTATTGTGCTCTATTTCCTTCGGATGATTGAGATATTCCCTACAGCTCACCAACCAGTTCCAGAATATTTATGAAACATTATCACCAGGACGGGTACCTCTCGTCAGCAAACCTATAGTCCGTTCACGAAAGGTTGAGCACATAGTAGGCGTTTCTTTATTTATCTGAAGTTGGCAGTATTTACTGTCATAAAGTAAAATAAAGTCAACGTTGCCGAATGTACTCGGCCTTGTCCGACGAGCTTGCGAGTTATCAGAGAACTCTATGCAATATTGACAACATTGCGTATTAATCTGACAAGAAAATAAAGAACATAACCTAAAATTTTAATATACATAGTGGAATATGACAAATTTCCATGGCCAACCGACGGCTCAACCTTTCGTGAACAGAGTATACCTAGAATTGCAATGATAAAAATAGCTTCAACTGGTTGTTAGAAAATTTCAGAAAAAGCCTGAGCAGGAGCATTTGAGCACTCGTTCTTTAGCCGCGTACACATCTGAGCAAAACAGCCGAATGAGCACATCGCGCAGAATGAGCATTCAGATGTGGACGGTCAAAACGCACAGCATGAGCGCGCTCATGTTGCGCGGAGCCGATCCGCAATTTGTCGATCCACCAAAGAAAATTCGTGCTCAGTGTAAACGGGTAAAAGCCGCGTACACATCTGAGCAAAACAGCCGAATGAGCACATCGCGCAGAATGAGCATTCAGATGTGGACGGTCAAAACGCACAGCATGAGCGCGCTCATCTTGCGCGGAGTCGATCCGCAATTTGTCGGTCCATCAAAAGAAATTCATGCTCAGTGTAGACGGGTTGTCACAGAATGGAGTAGGTCCTTTTGATTACTTTCTACTCCACTACTCCAAAAAGTTGGTTTCTACTCCGGTACCTACCTGAGAATGTTTTCCGATGTTTTATCGACGCAATAACTTTCGGACGGTAATTCAATCGAATGAGTAATTCAAGTTACTATCAGTTAGCGTTTTCCTAGATTATGAGTATCGGTGTTCCATATATACAAAAAATAGAAATAATAATAATAATAACGCGTGTGAGAGTACTGCAATGGCATTGTGTAGTGTATGAACCATAGTTTAGAAATTATTTCTAAACAATCAAAATTCAGAAAGAGACTGTTATGTTATTCCATTAGGATGGTGAAAATAAATTTTATGATACAGATTTATTAGGTATGTATTGTTTTCATTTGTTTTGTAATCAACTTTGATATTTATGTTTCTGTTGTTTTATAATTATATTTTTTGTAAAATTCATTATTTTTCATACTTCATTCGTTCATTTTCGGAATGTCTTTTTCTAGATTAATCTAACTTATTCTTCAAAGCAATCAGTTTTCTGACCTCGTTTTCCACCTTGTTGGCGTATTCGAATAATTGTATTACACAGAAATGTATCGAAATATAATCTGCGATATGAGGTAGCCACATTTATTATTCGTTTTGAAATATGATGAACATGGCGTTCAAAAATACGTATAGCGCATCCCATTTCGGGTGAGACAGCCTGGTCGTATCTTCAAAACCATACCCCGAAAAAAAGTTGATTACGTCACTGTATTCTACGCAGAATTCTGTATCAGACTGTTTTTAGCTCAGCATTATTTCTAATAACTTCGGAGATAAAGGAGGGGGTGCGAAAAGTATAAATTTCCAAGATCGCCTTGTATCTCATCAACGG
The DNA here is from genome assembly GCA_013421045.1 of Propylea japonica. Lineage (NCBI taxonomy): Eukaryota > Metazoa > Arthropoda > Insecta > Coleoptera > Coccinellidae > Propylea > Propylea japonica. The sequence continues at coordinate 18,190,918 of CM024247.1, forward strand.
AAACAGTTATGCAAAATCTGATCAGACCAACTTGAGTTTCACAAGAATGTAGGACAGGAACGTGAAAACCCCAAGTCTCTATCTTAAATAACAAGCTGGCTGTCTCACCCAAAATGGGATGCACTGTATATTCATAATTTTCGTCTTGTCACAGAATATCTATCCTCACCCATACTGGTTTCCACTCACGGGGGTGAGTCGCCCAGGGACTATTGTCTGTGGTCCCAAAACAAAGGATTCCTTTGTTTTGAAACACAGACAACAGTCCGGGTGCAACTCTGAGCTGCTCAGAGCAACTCACCCTCGTGACTGGAAAGCAGCACCAGAAGCCAATAAATCTGTTCGAGCTTTCGCTTCTGTGGTCTTGTAACAATCACAAAAAAATATTCTGCAATTGGGAGGAACAATTCTGGATATCAATTATTTGGATATTTTCCACATATACTGGAGACTTGTAAATGAATCGCCACTTGCAAGGAACCGCAGTGTTAGCGCTAAACGTTCATCCGCAGGGATTGCCATTCGTAACTCAGTATCTCGTCTGGATATCTTGTCTTGAATCGCATTCAGGAGAAATGAAAAACCTGCTTCTGACATTCTTGTAAAATTTTTGAATCGCCTGCCGTCGCCCTCACTTTGAATGTCGTGCAATAAAAAAGTGCTGTTGAGGCTACGGTCTCGACTTCTTAGTAGATATAACTGTGAAGACCATCTAGTTCGCCGTCGTCTCTTTTTCTTTAGCAACTCGTACAGAATTATGAAAGAGGCACCTGCACATCCCAAGTTTTCCATCGTTTACGTTCGTAAGCACTGAACTGACACATCCGTTGTGCGGCACCGAACACGTCATGCTCATATTGCTCATTCTGTTCGTGCGTCGGAAAGAAAAATTGCCCGCATAAACGCTCATTCGGTTCGGCGCGTTTTGTCCGTCCACATCTGAATGCTCATTCGGCGCGATGCGCGATGTGCTCATTCGGCTATTTTGCTCGGATGTGTACGCGGCTTTTGATGAAGCAAAAAGATTATTAACTCATATTTTATATCGGATTTGAAATTGATACCAGAAATATAAATGCAGAATCTCGTTTCAATTGGAATCATATTCTGAAAATTATTCAGATGATGAAATATGTAAAAATATAAATTAAAAAGATTAAAATATATTGTTCTGATGATGCGAACCTCTTGAAATTTTGTATGAACGTTTGGTATATTAGCTTTCATTCTCAAAATAAATTTCACTCGAATCAGATATTCTGTGATAAGAATATAAAGATTCGTCTTTCAATATTCCAATTCAATTTTCTAACGTTCTGTTAATACTATGGCCACTACATTTTGAATGGACATTCAATATATCGATCCTCATTCACAAAAAAAATTCATTCCAATCGGATATCTTTCTATGGAAATATAAGGTTTTATGTAAGATGTCTAAAATAATATTTTAGACATCTTATTTTAGACATCTTAGTTTTATGTTTTCAATATTCCAGTTGAATATTTTGTGGTTCTGTTGACAGTATGGCTACAAAATTTTACATAAGGCTTTTTATGAGTATCTCGCATTCGGCCGTAACATTTCATTTTGATTGGTTTCGTTTTTAATGAGATATTAAGGAAATAAACATTTTGAATGTCCATATTTTATGGAACACTCTGTACACTTTGGCTGGTCAACGTATTAACCGAGGCATTTGAAACCCGAACTCATCCTGAAAAAGTCTCTAGGACAATCCTTTTTTTTATTCTAACACAAATGGGGTCAGCAACTCTGGCTATGTTCCCAGTATCCGTAGTAATTTTGATTTCTTTGCGATGTGAAGACGCCACACCACCACCAAGATTTCACAACGTCCATGTCCTCGCCGGGATTCGAACCCGGGACCACCAGCATCACAGGCCAAAGCGCTACCTCTAAGCCGCCAATGACCGACAGGACAATCCTTCGAAAGTTATTGTGCTGAAGGCCGAACGGCCCAACGGACAGAATTGAATTTGACCACGAATTCGTTATCAGGTAGTCAAACCTTATCGTTTGCAGCCATGTTCAGCTTAAAATTCGAAAATTACAGACATTTGGGCAAAGCGATATAGCACTCGTTCAAGTAGAACGAGCGCTCAAAAAGGAAGAATGAGAAAATATACGGAAATTAAATTAAATTTCAACAGATACCTGAAGATGACCGTACTCTTGAAAGGGTCGAAACATTTACTACGTTTTCATGGAATATTCAATTCGGTTTGAGTTCAATATCTACTCATATCCGTTTTCATGATGCACATTTGAATGGGATTCAAATCATTTTGAAATCTTTTCGATTTGAAGCTTTATCTGTCACTTGTCAAATGTCATATCTATCAGCGGGAATGCGAGGAACGCCAATTATTTCAGCCTCTTTCCATATATTTCTGTTTTTACTTTCCTCGTTCGATTGCATTTTGATTTTGAAATATGTCAAACATCACAATATGGCTCGCAATGCGCATGCTCCAATTCGATACCCGTTTTCATGTGCAACATTTGGATTGAAATTTCGATACGCTCCCGAAAAAAGCCGTATCGAAACTAAAGCTCGGTACGATTTCAATACCCGTTTTAATGGCTTATTCAGTACAGAAATCGTATTCAAATCGTATTGGATTCTCCGAGAAAACGTACGAATTATATATGTAGCAGGCAAGAAATAAATACATACATACATTTTCATTATTTGGAATCCAATCAATGTGATGGATGACAGATTTGAAAATAAATAATAAACTATCCAAAACTTTGAAGTGATTACAACTCAAATGGCTTATATACGGTTCTAAAACAACAATAGGTGGCTGCGCTGGAGTGAACAGTCCAAGAACCACAGGGTGGCTAAAAATTGGTGATCTCTAAACTATAACATTACAACTCTATGAGATGAAAAAAATGAATGGCACATTGCGGTCATCTTTTCGAGAAAAATAATGCCGTCCAGCGCATTCTATCGTCTTTTGTTTCCGAGTTATGTCATCGACTCAATGCTGAGAACATATTCATTCAGATCTCAGAGTGAAGAAAGTGAAGAAAACCAAGAGTTGTCTTCACGCATTTGTTATGCAGCCAAGTAAAATCTGTTTTTATGAGCGAATAAACTTCCAGCGTTGCTAAATCGTGCCGTATGTTTATTCCGTATTGGGATAATTGGTTTACCACTACCTCAATCTGATACTAACAGCTTGCGTCTGTTACAGACAATTCTGTCAGTTTTGCAACATTGTCTGTTAGTGTTTAGTTTCTTGATGCGATGTGTTTGCATTTCCATTTCGATTTGACGTTCATGAACTGAATTATTTCAGTGATTGATAGTTTATTGTTGCTTAAGGCTATTCCGTCAATAATTATACCCAGTGCAAAATTACGAAATTTTTGAATATTCAGGAACTAGAAAAATGTAAATCTAACCAATCCTTCAATTCGCCCCAGTGTGGCAGTGAAACGCTTTCCATCTCACTCTAATGCTTGGTTGAGTACAATGCAGTACTATTCACGCGTAGGGCATGTTTATTTTATTTCTTATGTTTATTTCTTACTCGGAGATTCAGATGAACAATCGCATCTGATGTTTGTTACCTATTTTACTAAAATCAAACTGACAAGGACCAAAGACTAAAATATGAGATTCGCCCACATACTCCTGCAACTTCCTCCTACTTGAAATGGGCTGACTTCAGTTATTTACTAAAAATTTACCCTCAGCTCTCCATAATAGATTCTGACTCAGTCGCACCTAGAAAGCTAAACATGAAAAAACGTCTTCTGCTGAAAAAAGGATGGATGCCAGAGTTCATTAGGTACTCACTCAATTATTTTCCGTATCATTTTTTCAAATTTTTTCGCACGAACAAAAATATTTCGATATTTTTGGGACGTTTTCGATAAGATCACATAACCCCTCTAAAATCTAAAATTGCAACAGTGATGATAGGAATTTGGGTTGTATAATTTTCCTGAAAATAAGTCAAAGGATGAGGCCACGTTGATTTGAACTGACTGCTCATAGGCTATGATCGAGGCTATTAATATTTTGATATACAGAATATTTTACTTTTGAAGTACCTGAGCTTCAAGTGATTTACAACAAAAAATTTCATATAACACATGGCCGAAATGTCGACGGATATTCTTCAAATCAACAGTTTTCGATTTCACGGAATATTTCGAGTTTTTCCTCTCAAGTGAATTTCACTATTCACAAAAGTAGTCCTATTTTTCCGATAGTTTCATCGATGAAATATAAATATTGTGCACACATATCTTTTCAGTAATAAATATCTCAATAAATGTACTTTCGAAATACGTATCTATTAACTTCTGTGCTAGCTGCTCATCCTCCGCCTCAATATCCTAGCTAACATGATAACAACGAAAGAGTCTAAAATTCCTCACATAAATTTGCTCTATTTTGAAGCTCTTTGTGATTGAATCTGAAAGAAATTTTATGAAAATCATCATTTATTTTCTAACCTGTAGATGCTGAGAGCGGAGGGCCATAGGATTTTATGGACTGCTGAGGCCATTCCCACGAAATCAAGTTTCATTAATTTACGGAATAACCATGTATGGCTCAGAAAAAACCCTCATGCGACTATTGTATCGGACCAGTTATACTTACCAATTACTTTACTGCTGAAGAATAAATTAGAGTAATCTAAATCAATTTGACTAATTGAATGAAATGCACCTGTATAACAGAAATGTCTGCCTTCAAATGAATGGTTGCCCAGCACATAATATTAGTAATTGCAAGATCTATTGAGTGAATATATTGCGATACAATGGATTGAAAGATACGGTCAGATGGTCACCGAATAACCCCGACCTCTTGATTTTTATGTCTAGAATACTTTGAAACAGAAAATATATCTAATTCGCTTTCAGAGTCAGAAGGTTCTCATCGACAGTAGGTATAAAGTTGTGTTATGCGGAATTGCGTCAGAAACACTATGAACTTTGCAGAGTTGATAATTCAGTACGAAAACAATGTGTCAAATGTATTGAAGAAGGAGGTTAATTTTTTCGTTATTATTTTGATTCAAGATGATGATTTCTATGAAAATACATTGAAATTAAATCACAAAGAGCTTCAAAATAGAGCAAATTCAGGTTCAAAACATTTAGACTTTTTTGTTGTTATCATGTTAGCCATGATATTATGGCGGAAGAGTATTTATTAATGAAAAAAATGTGTGCATAATTATTCATATTTCATCGAAAAAACCATTGGAGAAATAGGACTATTTTGTCAACTTCAGAATAGTGATGTTCATTTCCTTACCACGCCCTCAATAAGAGTGTTTTATGCACACAGACTCTCTTATCTTGTAGAAAATTTATCGCGATTTCCGAATATGTGGTCTATTTTGATGAGACTACAAGGAAACTTAATAACGATCATTTAAGGGAAAAAAACTCAAAATATTTCGAGAAATCAAGCAATATTGAATGGAAGAATAATCGTCAACATCTCGACCATGTGTTATATGACATTTCTTGTTGCAAATCACTTGCATAACCCCTCCTAAAGTTTGGCCACTTCAAAAGTGGAGACCCTGTTTAATTTAATATATTTTGACCTCAACATGCCGTTCAGTGAAATTCATCAGAAGTATTCATTCAAGGAAATATGATGAGATTCGGGAACATGATTCTAAAGCATCATTTACGTTTTACCTTTCTCGCTCCGATGAAATGTAGCCTGAAGGAAATATTTCAACCTTTGTATGTCATTGATATGATTAAATAACTCAAAGCTACTGCAGAGTTGATAAATTTCCAATTATGCTTGTGTGAAGTTTATTCAAGCACTCGAACGACTATCATGCGCAGTCAGACACATTGGCTCAAAGCGACGGGCTGCCCCTGTTACTCGATATGAGGAGAGAGGACACCCTATTATTTGTTCATTTGACCATCTATTCCGTCAGAAAGATAGCACGTTAATCCGTCTAAGATACTCCTTTTCCAATGGACAAAATACTCTCTAATGCATATTGAATATCGTATGTTTCCGATGTGAATTTCCGAACCTGTAAATGGAAGGTTTACTTAGCCTTATCGTCCCCCTCTAATCCAATAACTCACTTCCGACGAGCAGTTATGCATAATTCAACCTAGGAATTCAAAAGACTATAAAGTTCTTCGCCCACATACTCCTGCGAAATCCTCGCACCTTGGATAAGCTCATCTCCAAAGAATTTCTCATCTCCCCATCAACAGGTTCTAACGCTTTCGCAGCTAAAAAGCTCGACATGCGAGATCACCGTCTGCAGAAAAATGGATAGATGGTAGCGCCCAGGCGGGAAACATTTATCGGGGAAGTTTCAACCCAGTCCTCTGTTCCACTGACACGGATCTGGAGTTTCGGGGGTGGCCAGGATGCTGAATTGTAAAGAGCGAGGGTTGGTTCAATAGTCCTCCCCAATCTTACCTAATGGCTTACTTTCAACGAGCAGTTATGTGAAATTCATCTGAGGAATTCAAAGGACTATAATGTTATTTGACTACATCATCATCATCATCATCATTCAGCCCTGAAACGTCCATTGCTGAACATAGGCCTCCCCAAGGCATTTCCATCTTTCTCTGTTCTGGGCGGCTGACATCCAGTTGGTATGGATTCTTTTCAAGTCATCGGTCCATCTGGTTGGAGGTCGTCCCCGGCTTCGCTTATCTGTTCTTGGTCGCCATTCCCTAATTTTCTTCGTCCACCTGCCGTCGTTTGATCTGGCGATATGTCCTGCCCAACTCCACTTAGCTTTTATTATTCTTTCCAGAACATCATCCACGCCCGTTCTCCTGCGAATCTCCTCGTTTCGAATTTTGTCTCTTTGACTTATCCCCAGCATCGATCGTTCCATCCTGCGTTGTGTTTTTTGCAGTTTTCGTGCCGATGCTTTCGTCAGGGTCAAAGTCTCTGCACCATAGGTGAGCACGGGCAGAACACACATGTTAAAAGCCTCTCTCTTAAGTTTGATCGGAATATCGCTCTTGAAGACATCACGAAGTTTGCCATATGCTGCCCACCCCAATGTTTTTCTTCTGAGCAGCTCTGCTATTTGGTTGTCTCTATCAATCCTTACTTCATGCCCCAGATATATGTAGCTATGCACCATTTGTATCTGACAGTTGTCTACATTTAATACCTCACTGGGGACTAGATTGGTCATCATTTTCGTCTTATCGAAATTTATCCTCAGTCCGACCGTCTGTAGAGCATTTTTCAGTTCTTGGATCATAATAGCGGCTTCTCTTAGATTGTCAGAAATGAGCACGATATCGTCTGCGAATCTGAGATGATTGAGTCTTTCCCCATCAATACTGATGCCTTTATTTTTCCACTCTAACTTTTTGAGAGCATACTCTAGTACAGTGATGAATAGTTTAGGTGATGAAGTATCACCTTGCCTTACGCCTCTTCTCAGTCTGATTTTCTTTGTCTGGGAGTGGAGGTTGATCGTTGTTGTGGCGTTGTTGTATATATTTTTGATGACATTCGTGTATCGATGGTCGATTCGGGATTCATTTAATGCTTTCATAATGGCCGTTAATTCAACCGTATCAAACGCCTTGTGGAAATCAACAAAAGTCAGGACTAAAGGTCTGTTATATTCAACAGTCTTTTCGATTAGGGTTTTCAAACACTGAAGGTGGTCGTTAGTGCCATAACGGGCTCGAAATCCAGCCTGCTCTCTTGGTTGGTAGAGCTCAAATTTTGATTCTAGCCTATTTGTGAGAATTCTGGTGTACAACTTGTAGAGATGATTGAGCAAGCTAATTGGCCTGTAATTTTCTAGACTTGTTTTGTCCCCTTTTTTATAGAGCAATATCGTGAGTGAGTCGTTCCATGAGATCGGGATTTTCTGATTATGCAGGCATAGATTGAAAAGTGCTACAATCTTTTCAATCAAAATTGGTCCTCCCAGCTTATAGCCTCGGTTTCTACTTCATCCTGTCCAGGGGCCCTGTTGTTTTTCATTTTATGGAGTGCGTGGTATACTTCATCACGGGATATATCGGGTATCTCTTCGGAGCCTTGGTTTGTATCTTCGGTAGTGGTTCTTCTCTTGTCTGATCTATTTGAGATTTATAAAGGGTCGTGTAGAATTCTTCTACTATTTGTATTAGTTTATCTCGATCTGTCACTATACTACCGTTCTCGTCTTTTAGCTGAAATATTTGTTTTTTTGCCATTCGTGAATTTTCTTCTCATAACTTTCATACTTTTGTTCTCTTCAATAGTTCGGAGTATTTGTTCGTTTTTGTAGTGTCTTATGTCCTTCCGAATAGCTTTCGATATCTCCCTATTGGTGGGCTTCATCTCATGAACATGACTACATATTCTAGCGAAATCCTGGCACGGAAGATAAGCTAATCTTCGCCATAAATCAGAAATATTACAAAATATATCATATGATGAAACAACTTAACGCTACTGATGTTTAAATTTTAATTATGCTGAAATGAATTCATCATGGTAATATTGTGTGGTCTCGCTTAATATTCTCTTCATTCGCTTATGAACATCAAGTTCAACATGGCGGTATGTTTTTTCGTTGCTTTTACGTCTTTTATCAACTTCCATTTCTCAGTATCAATTTTTTCCATCTAAATGGTTGTTTATTTCTTGACATTTCTCGTTAGAAATTTCCTTATTGGCTTTTGCTATTTTTTGTCCTGTTGTTTTTTTGATTTCCAATTGTTCGTCCCAATATTGTTGTTGTTCACTACTCAACCATTTCATATATGCCTTCTTCTTTTCTTCAAAAAATGTTTCCACTTCTTTCTTCCAGATTCTCCTTCTTTTAGTTCGGCATATTAATGTTGCTGCATTATTCACTGTAATTCTCTAACTGCTCAAAGTTAGGTACCAATAGTTAATTTTTCATCTAGTCCTTTCTGGTGAAGTTATCTGGTACGGTGAGGCAGTTGTCTGAATAATTGATGTTTCGTTTGTTTAGTGTTTAAACGCAAATAATTTTTCAGTTGTCCATTTAATGATCTGACCCCCATGTTGTTTACATTTAATTGAAGCGGCCTTTAACATCTCATTATATGTTTCGATATCCTTAACTTTCAAGTTGCGTATAATTCATCATTAGTATGGAAAGGATTATAATAGTATTGCCTGCATACTCCAAGAAAATCCTCATAACCAAGATAAGCGCATCTCCGTCACTTCCCAAGAACATCTCATCTTCCCTTCTTACAGGTCCTGACGATTTCGCAGCTAAAAAGCTCGACATGCGAGGCCACCGTCTGCAGAAAAATGGATAGATGGATAGCGCTCAGGCCGGAAACATTTATCGGCGAAGTTTCAACCCCGTCCTCTGTTCTAGTGACACGGATCTGGACTTTCGGGGGCGGCCACCTTGCTGAATGGTAAAGAGCGAGGGGTGTTCAATAATTAGCGTCCTCCCAAATCTTACCTAATGGCTTACTTTCAACGAGCAGTTATGTGAAATTCATCCTAGGAATTCAAAGGACTATAATGTCATTTGACTACATATTCCAGCCAAATCCTATCACCGAATATAAACTTATCTTCGCCATCAGTAAGAAATAGTACAAAATTTTGTATGTGATGAAACAACTAAACGCTTCTGAAATTGAAATTTTGATTATGCTTCGGTGAATTTATCCTAGGAACATTGCCAACATAGTAATATTGTGTGTTCTCTCATAATATTCTCTCCATTCGCTTATGAAGATCAAGTTCAACATGGCGGTATGGTTTTCGTTGCTTTTAAGTCTTTTATCAACTTCCATTTCTCAGTACATTTCTTTGCATCTGAATGGTTATTCATTTTTTGACATTTCTTGTTAGAAATTTGATCTTTGGCTGTTGCTATTTTTGTCCTGTTGTTTTTTTATTCATCATAAGTATTGAAAGGACTATAATAGTATTGCCTGCATACTCCAGTAAGATCCCCATAGCCAAGATCACATCATCTTCCCTTCTACAGGTCCTGACGCTTTGGCAGCTAGAAAGCTCGACATGAGAGGCCCCCGTCTGCGGAAAAATGGATAGATGGTAGCCCCCAGGCCGTTAACATTTAAGGGTCCTCCGTTCCACTGACACAGTTTTGGAGTTTCGGGGGTGGGCAAGATACTGAATGGTAAAGAGCGAGGGGTTGCTCGATAGTAAGCGTCCTCTCCAATTTTATTCAATGGCTCACTTTCAACGAGCAACAATGTAAAATTCATTCTAGGAATTCAAAGGACTTTAATGTTTTTTGGCAACATATTCCAGCAAAATCTTGGAACAGAAGCTTATCTTCGCTATCAATCAGAAATATTACAAATTTTGTTTATGATGTAACAACTAAACGCTACTGAAATTGAAATTTTAATTATGCTGAACTGAAATTATCCTGAGAACATTGTCAACATTGTAATATTGTGTGGTCTCTCATAATATTCTCTGCATTTGCCCAAGAAGATCAGGTTCAACAGGGCGGTATGTTTTTTCGTTGCTTTTACGTCTTTCATCAACTTCCATCTCTCAGTACATTTCGTTCCATCTGAATGGTTATTTATTTCTTGACATTCCTCATTCCAAATGTTCTATTCGGCTGTTGCTATTTTTTGTGCTCTTGTTTTTTTTGATTTCCAGTTGTTTGCCCCCATATTGTTGTTGTTCCCTACTCAACCAATTTATATATTTCTTCTTCTTTTCTACAAAAAATGTTTCCACTTCTTCGTTCTCGCAGGTTTTCCTTCTTTCAGTTCGGCGTATAAGTACAAGAGATACTTCGGCTTCCTTCTTCAATATACTTTTTCAACTGCTCGATTTAAGGTAACAATAGTAAGTTTTTCATCTAGTCTTTTCTGGTAAAAATGTCAAGTACTTTCGGTGGGTAAGCTGTCTGAATTATAAATGTTTTATTTCTCCGGTGTCTTAACGTAAAGAGTATTTTTGATTTGGTCATGTGAAGATCTGATATATATGTTGTTTCTCTATACAATCGTTCGTCATTTACTTGAATGGCCCCTCAACATTTCATTATCTGATTAGATATCCTCAACTTCCAATGTGCACTTAAGTATAATTCATAATAATGAATCTTCGGACTATTGGTAGGTATTAACCAGCAAAATCCTTGCACCCGAATCGCAAGATAAGCTTATGTCCGTCACTACCAAAGAACATCTTTCCTTCAACAGGTCCTTACACTTGCTCAGCTAAAAAGCTCGACAGGAGAGGCCCCGTCATCGGAAAAATGGATATATTATTATGGTAGCTCCCAGGCCGAAAACAATTATCAGCGAAGTTTTAACTCCATTCTCTGTTTCACTGACATTGATCTGGAGTTTCAGGTGTCATCACGATGCGAAATGGTGAACAGCGAGGGGTTGTACTATAGATTTTTAGGTCAAGTTGGTCTACTCAGCCTCACCGCCTTCATCCCATCTAATCGCTTGCACTCGGAGTGCAGTCATGTATAATTCATTTTAGGAATTCAAAGGACTCGAATGTTATTCGCGTACATACTCCTGCACCCAAGATAAGCTTATCTTAGCCACCACCTACTCTTCAAAAGGTCCTGACACTTTCACAGCTAAGAAGCTCGACATGAGAAGCCCCCGTCTGCGGAAAAATGGATAGATGGTAGCGCCCAGGCCTGAAACATTTATCGGCGCAGTTTTCTACCCTGTCTTCTGGGCGCGGTAAGAATCAGTATACAGCGAGGAGTTTTACAATGATAGTTTTTGGGATCAATGTGGTATGAGTTCTTTTTCTTGAGAAGGTGTTGAAAATAGTTTGTATAATCTCCTTTTCTTTGACTTGTGGTTTGACAGATTTGACAGAATATATTTTAGATAAGTATTGTCAATCAATTCATAAGTTATTATCTTTCAAATTTACCCATTTTCGAGCTTACAAACAACAGAAGGCGTATCGCCTGTTTTCTCCATAGATTCATAATACTAACTATACTCTGTTCACGAAAGGTTGAGCACATAGTAGGCGTTCCTTTATTTGTTGACGTTGACGAATGTACCCGGCCTCGTCCGACGAGCTTGCGAGTTATCAGACAACTCTATGCAATATTGACAACATTGCGTATCAATCTGACAAGAAAATGAACATCATAACCTAAAATTTCAATATACACAGTGGAATATGTCAAATTATCATGGCCAACCGACGGATCAACCTTTCGTGAACGGACTATAGATGGCGAACCTGTCAAAAATTTTGAGGCAAACGGCGGCCATTTGCAGTTTGGGGTGGATTTTGAGGTGTCACTTTTTCTATGAATTTAAATATTAGAATTACCAATATTACTTTATTTATTTTATTCCAACGAATTGAAATGATAGGATTACCAATATTGTTTAATAACTAATCAGAAGAATCGAAAATATTTATAATTTTAATAGACTGAAATGTCAGAGTTCACAGAACACTAATAAACAGAGTTCGTTTTTCATCACTTCTTTAAAAGGAATGTCTATCTTTCAATCAAAATTCGAGCACAGATGGCATAAAACATTAAAATATTTGTGGTTCACCCCAAACTACAAATGGTGGCCATCTGCCTCACTTTTTTCTACGTGACAGTAAGGAAGTTCGATGTCTAGTTAGTATTATAGGTCCATGGTTTTCTCAGGTATATGCATAGAGATAGGATATAATTATATCTTGATGGGTATATGTATCCTTTGACGTGGATTTGCAGCTGGCCTGCCATCGCTTTGGTGGACGTCCGGTCTTCTTCCGAGGGGTTTGTTATCTCTGGTGATCTATTCTGTCTTGGCTCATTTTTTCCACAAACCGATTCCACTCTCTCTGCCTCCTGATCCTGATCTGAACAAATCGTCCGTGTGTATCCCCTAATTATCCTCAATGTCTTCGTTTCATTTGTTTGTAATATCCTCTTTGTATTAGATGTTTCGGTTCTGCTCTCCGTTCCGTATGTAAGCACTGGTCTCACACATGTTTTATACCTTCTTGACTTACAGGCAGTACTTAGGTGTTTGTTCTTTCGAATAGGGTATGTGAGATGTATTGATATTGCTGCAATTTTGTCGACCTGCTTCTCCAATTCATCTTTCAGGGATGCTGCACTAGTAATTTAACCTGAGATATTCGAATGACACGATCTGGTCAATCATGTTGTTTCCTATTGCTGGTTTGCATCGCTGGGGCTCCTTTGCTATTGTCATACATTTGGTCTTCCTGGTGGAAATAAGCAGAATTCTTTGGAGGTCATCTTCTGATTCCGCAATAAGTACTGCATCGTCGTCCTCCTCAAATCTTATATAATCCATTCGCTTACTTTGACGAGCAGTTGTCTACAGGTTTGAAAAATTAATTCGGAAAGTCTCTCTGGCTCCAATGTAACAGTAGAAGGATCAGAACATGAGTGCGATCACGATACACAAACACCGGTATGCCAGATTCGTGGTCTAAACTCGTCCGGCGCGAGCATCTACCCATTTACGTCATTAGGAGAACAATTCTAATCAATTCTCTCTCTCTTCTCTCTCTTTCTATCACGCAAATGCTATGGAAATGATCCCAGTGACGTCACTCTCGATGCGCGTCGGCATACCGGTGTTTGTGTATCGTGAGTGCGATGCCATATCAAGTAAAAATCTGGTCACGCGTACGGCCGCTGCTAAGTGGTAGTGGGGATCTGTCAGGTGTTCCTTCTAGACCTTCGTGCGCGATGGAATCAGTTGCAATTCAAACGTGAATTGTTTTAGACCATATCGCTTTGATTTGAATGTTATTGCAACAATTTTGTTGTGTGAATGCGAGGGATTAATTTGCAACTATAAATGCAACAAATAATTTACTCAGAGTGAATCAATCAGGTTATTTTTTGCCATAACTGGTTTGAAAATAAAATAAATTCTACATAAAAAAATTGGAAACAATAAACAAATTCTCAAAACTGAGAGATCGACAAATTTAAATTAAATGTTCAGATAATCCACTCTGTTGAGCCAAAGATTAGCCAAATCTAATTTGAAGAGATATTATCATCTCTCTGAGCAGATTCGGCATGCTTTTCGCACGGAGTTCGATTACTTTCGACTTTAATTCATCAAGATTCGTCGCTCCATCATTTTTATGATTATAAACCGAATTTTTCAGATATCCCCAAAGAAAAAATCATTGGGAGATAAATCTGTTGACCTGAGAGGCCATTTGAACGTGCCATTTGTAGCAGTGACACAGTCAGAAAATGTCGTCCTGAGATATTGTGTGGCTGCTCATGCGTTGTGACTCAGACAGCCATCCTGCTGAAACCAGACAAGATCGAAGTCAATTGGTAGTTGTCGAACTGTCGGAATAATTCTATTTTCTAAAATAATATATTATTTAATATAATAATTGAATATTTTGTTTTTTAGGATACTAGATACGCACAGGAATACTGAGACGTTTAATTCTTTCTAGACCAATATCTTACTTCTGATGGGTTATGTTTCCTATTCAAGGAAAACGATGACTCATCAGTGAATAAGACATAGCTCAAAAATTAACTTCTTTCTTTTTTTATCATCGCTTCACACGATTGAAATCGTTTTATATGGTCTTCAGGAAAAATCCCTTGAGTTGTTTTAACCTTATAAGATCGATAACTATTTCTTTTCGAGATATTCCGAACAGTTCTATCACTTATATCGACTTGTTCGGCAATTCGAATAAGGTTCACTGGTTACAACAGCAGCATACACATCTACCTCTATATTCAGATGATTTGCAGTTATGGTGTTGGTAGGTTTATCAATTCTGCATCGACCACATTGTTGTAAACATCCACATGTCTCGAATTTCTTTTATTATTTTTGAAGTCGCGGATCTTGAAGGTATCGTCCAATCTTCGAAGGCAACAATGAATGAATTTATTGTATCCTAAATTTATTGACCACCAAAATACCATTTTATTATTTAATGTTTTCCTTGTAAACTGAACATAAATAATTTTTAAACCTATATGGTCTAACGCGAACGATTGGTGTTGATGCTGCACTGACAGCGTAACATGCCAATGTGCAGTCCAGACTTAGGTATGGAATTATCTTCTGGGCGAATTCGGTTGAAACTGATAGAAAATTCATTCTTCAGAAAATATTCCTAAGAAGTATTTTTGGATTGAGAGTTGATGAGTCATGTAAAGGTATTTTTACTGCAAATAAAATATCTACTATCTTTGTACAGTTTATACATATGTATATGAATGTACGTATTATGTATATTATCAAAAATTATAATTGTGAAGTGTTAACAGGAATTTGGAAAAAGAAAATCTATGTATTGATCATTAAACCATTTATAACATTGCCAACGTTTCGGACACGATTGGCCCCTACTCAAGGCTGCAATGACATGAATCAAATAAAAAACACAATAAAAATGGGCAGAACTACCACTCACCTCGTTATAATATTAAAAATATATTTTCCTTTATAATAAATCTTGCCTAGCAGTTTTAGTCAAAAGTGAGGTCATTTTGTTTATCGTGTCAAACTTACGTCTGTTTCCCGGAAAATCTGTTCTTCCATATTAAATGGTCTCGGTATTTGTACTCAACGTCTACAAAACTGTCAGAAAATATAAAATATGTTAGATTATATTTTCTTTACTTTTGTTCATGAAAGATGGAGATTTGAATGAACTTTAAAGTGATTATATTACTTAGTAGATATAGATTTTATGTTTTTCTCTGTTTTGTGTAACGTGATTTACATCTGTGAAGATAAAATGGATAGAATAAAATATTATCCATCTATCTATCTATCAAATCGCGTTCGGGTTGCGACTAATTTAATCGCGTAAGCAGGTCGAGAGTTCCGACATATCCCCACTACTACTTGCCAGTGACCGAATAAATGAATTTTCCAAACCTGTATAATTCATCCTAGGAATTCAGAGGACTATTAAGATATTTGCCTACATACTGCACAATCCTCGCATACAAGATAAGCTCATCTCCACCCTAGACCTTCTTCTCATCTCCCCTTCAACAGGTCCTGACGCTTTCCCAGCTAAAAAGCTCGACATGAGAGGCCCCCGTCTGCGGAAAAATGGATAGATGGTAGCGCCCAGGCCGGAAACATTTATCGGCGAAGTTTCAACCCCGTCCTCTGTTCCACTGACACGGATCTGGAGTTTCGGGGGTGGGCGCGATGCATCGCTGCCGCCGCCGCCGTCAACGACGACAACCGTCCTCCGACCACCGCGAGCGCGCGCTTGGCAGTGTCTGACGGTACGCGGTGTCGTTCGGAACGCGAGCGGAAAAGCGGTTTTCCCGAGGAAACTCAAGTCGATCTCGCGGCACTTCTGGTAAGACGAGAAGCGTAGTTTATACGGTATCGTCGGTAAGTGGGTGAAATTGGAGAACGTCTTATTTTGGCTTAGTGGTGAGGGTTTTTGGTGACTGCTAAAGACGATGTGAGTAAATTTAAGGATGTTTTGAAGGAGTTTTTCTATTGTTCGAAAGTTTATTTTGGGAAATGAGGTGTTATGTGTTATGATTGTAATTTCAGAGTTTTGACTGATTGTGTGCGATGAATATAAAATAAGTTTGCCTTCATTCGGCAGTTCACTACTTGAAGTTTTGATCACTCGAAATTACGGAGAATTGAAAAATGCTTGTGAGCACTTGAAAACTTTCATGAAGTTATATTCCAACTCAAACAATTATGAAAAATATAAAGGCAAATTCTTCAAACTTACCTGTGGAAAAATCTAGTTCTCCTTATGCGAACTAAGCATCAATCGGCTAGGTGATATTTGCCCTTTCATTTCATTGATGATCTGTTTGTATATTGAGCGCGATATAATGTCAATTAGTTAGTGTCTTTTTAAGAATTTATTTCGTTTCAATTTTCAGTTGAATTTTGGGAACCGTGGTAACTATCCACACAAATTCTTGAAACTTATTCAGTCGAGTTTTTTTTCCGAGAGTACGATGAATCGATGATCTCTATGTATGTTGAGCACTAAATATGGTATTTATTTTCCAAAGTTTTTTCATTCATTTTTGGGCCACAGTTCTAAACCGTATCGAAACAGAATCTTAAAATTTATCCATAAAAAACCTAGAGGCTAATTTTTTGTATACATTTGATTATCATAAAAACTAACAAAATGCTACTGAGCAGGTGCTTTTGAGCGCTCGTACGTTGGTGGAGCAATAAGAATTTTACCTAAAATTTTTAAATGGGTCTTAACAAAAATATATAAATGCAGAATCCCAGCACAATCAAAATTATATTATGGAAATTATTGAGAATATGAGATATGAAAAAAATAAATAAATTGAAAAAAACTCTATGGTTTTGATGATGCTCGTGAAATTTTGCATGACTATTCATTATATCTTCATTCACAAAATAAATTTCATTGGAATCGGTATATTCTGTTATGGAAATAAAATGATTCTTTTATTGAATATTTCAATTGACTTTTTTATGATTCTGTTAATACTATGACCACAAAATTTTGCATGAAAATTTATATCATCAGTGTTCGTTCACAACAGAAATTTCACTTGAATCTTATTTTTTTATGGAATTATGAATTTTCTCCTCATTATTCCAATTGAATTTTCTATGGTTCTGTGTACACTATTGCCACAAAATTTTGCATGCAGCTTATCATGAGCTTCTTGAACGTGGCTGCAAAATTCCATTTCCATTGGTTCCATTTTGTCTGAGAGATTGAGGAACAAAATTTTTGAATGACCATATTTTATGGAACTGCCTCTACGATTTGGCTGGTTAACGAACTCAACCAAGACATTTGAGAACCGAACTCGCCCACAAAATCTCAAGTCTCTAGGACAATCTCTTCGAAAGTTATCGTGCTTACGGACGGACTGTCCCATATGGACTGAATTGAGTTTGACCACGGATTCATCAGTGAGTCGAACCCTATCGTTTGTGACCATTTTCGCCTCAAAATTCTTAAATAACGGACATTTAGGCAAAATGATATAGCACTAGTTAAGTAACACCAGCGCTCAAAAATGTCAAGTTTTTATCTTGCGTCTCGTTTCGGCTAGTCGTGCGTAATTTCAGTGATTTTTTGACGAATATCTTCCGTTTGGAAGTTCAAATGTGAATTATCGCTTCACCTGAAAAATTTCAAATCGGATGTTCACAATTTGAGGGTGTCTTAGTGGCTTTTCTCCTCTTTTCATAGCGGGGTAGCATTGAAGAGTGGTCATTTCAATTACTTTAATCTTTTAGTTGAGCCACGACATCCGTTATTTTCATGGAATATTATTAGGGGAAAGGCAGGCAAGATGGCATAGTAGGGCCAAATGACATACCATATTTACTGAAGAATCCACTGCGAGTGGAATCCTAGAACTCGGTGCAAATGTTCGAATTAGTTGGCAACAGTGTCCCAACGTTGTTTCAAGGGATTCGTTACGGTAGTTGATGACTTAGTCGTGAAAAAGTGGTATTAGCGTGTACAACTTCGACGTAAGCTCTCTCTTCTCGTCTGTATTACTGTAAGTACAGATTATTTCTCTAACTTTTTTATATCCGAGTAGAATTGTACTTTTATTGTGAACCTTTTCATGTATTTACCTTGACAAAAGATGTCACAAAAACGTTGATTTTATATTCGTTTTTTTGACACGTGGTTAGGGCAAGTTGACATACATAGAGGCTGGGTAATATGGCATGGTACTTTTTATTAACAATAATATTTTTCAGGTGGTCTTCAATTATCGAAGGAAAACCAACAGAGGAGAGTGGGATGAGAATAATATGTTAAGAGTTTTGGAAGCAGTGAGAAAAAACAAATAGGATAGGCCCTTGCTAGTAAAACATTCAATGTAAGTACCTTTTTTTATTTATATGAATATGATTTTTTTCGTTTATATGAATATAAATAAATTTCTTATTCTTCTATGAAATGTTATTTATCGGAATTTTGTTTTTTTCACTACAAAATATATCATATTATATGATATGCCATCTTGCCCGACACTGTGAGGCAAAATGGTTTTTTCGGATGTTACAGATTATCGCGATTTTTTTTGTCTATAATTTTTTTTATTCATATCTTTCTTCAAAAATTGATAGCTAACTTGATTGGCTAGAGATTCAACTAATGCTGTGCTTAATTTTTTTTTCCTCATAAAAGATATCGATTTTTAAAAGATTGTATGCCATCTTGCCTGCCTCTCCCCTACGTTATTATGTCATTTATGTATTTCAATCTTTGAGTTTATATTTCTTGAAAATGGTTAGAGATCTCAAATTCGAACTGAACAGAAAAATTGTTCAACAACTTCTTAGGTTTTTCATTTATTCTATAAAATGTACAAAACGTTAAGAGAAAGCGGTGAAAATCCACTCAGAAATCCTCGAATTCTATTCCCCTGACTATGAAAGATTTTTCATCTATTCCCGATTATGAAAGGTTTCCAATAAGAGGTGTTATTTTGATCTCCAAAGAAAAATGCCATTTTTCAATATAAATGATCAGATATTTATTTCATTGAAAGTTGAAACTATGCCATTAATAGTGGAAAATATCATCAGGCAAATGACCACCACGACCACGCTTACAGGATTGTATCCTTTTAATGAAATTTTCCATTAACAAATCGCAAAGTGGCTGCCCTATGTCCTCGATAGCCTTACGAATTCCATCTTTGAAGTCTTCAATCGACGCTGTGCTATTGGCGTAGGCCTTCCCTTTCATGTGACCTCAAAGTCGCAAGGTGTTAAATCACAAGATCCCGGTGGCCAATTCTGATCCCCTTCTCGAGAGATAAAACAGTCCGGAAACTTTTCCATCGGAAGATCAATGGTTTCGTTGCTTATTTGGCACGTAGCGCCGTTTTATTGAAAATAAACTTTGTCCAGATCAATTTAGGCTATAAACAATCATCAATCATCTCTCGATAGCACAATCCATTCACCGTAACTGTTGCTTCAATACGTTCGGCTACAGCAGCGATATTCTTGGCTGTGCGACGTGCACAGGTTTTGTTCTTCATATTACGCACTCGTCCCAACAGCTAGAATTTTTCGATCAATTTCTTTATTGCGGTCCGACAAGGTGCCTCACGACGACCCAAAATGTTCGAGTTTTTGCCAAATTTTCACCATTTTTATAGTGAATTTTTAATGCGACATCTACCGAAATAGCTAGCTATTCAAAATAACAACTCTTATTGGAAAACCCTTTACATAGCAGATGGGATAGGTTTAGCGTTAACCGAATTCGAATTCAACAGCCACAGATGATTTTGAAATCATCCTCAACTATATCATCCCGTATCTCAGTAACGAGCTCGTTCTGGATGATGAATTTTCCTCTCAAAATAAGCCGGAAAATCTCCCTTTGGCGTTTGAAACCTTATTCTGTATAATAAGGTTAGTTTTTGTGAACACACTGCTATTAAAATACTTAAGATCGTAAACAAATGAAGCCCTGCAAGTCTGATTAAAACATTTGTATCAACAAAGGAATGATAATGGTACCTGCTGGCATTCTGAAGCATTGGTATGTAATTTAATGAAAAAATTCACTCTTTTAGCGTACTCATTCAAAAAGAGCTCCGATGCTGTTCTGAAGCGTGAGCTGCACTTGCAAAGTAATTATCTCATTTCTTTTCATTTCTAATTTTCCTCGACCAGTAGATTCAGTATTCATTTATTCTGAACACGGAGTTTAATTTCATCTCGTTTGAATATCAAAAAGTTTTCAGATGGTGTAATACCCACAATATAAGTTTTAGCAATGGGTTAATTTGAATCCTGTTTTATTTTCGCAGCTCATTCATACCAAACAGATTACTGTGGATCCGGTGAAAATATGAAAGCATAGATGCGAAAACATCCAAAATAACTGAGATTCTTCTACTCCTATGTGTGAAAAGGAAATGAAGTGGGAAAACAAATCAAGTAGAGGGTTTTCAATTCAGAGGTGTTATTTTGAGTAGCCCGCCATTTCGGTAGATGTCAAGTTTAAAGCTGTCATTTTTTGAGATTTGACAAGCAGGAACTACGCCATTGATATGAAACGATACACGCATCAAGAACGTATTGAAATTATTAAAATTCGCTATAAAAATGGTGAACATTTTTGGGTCGTCGTGAAACACCTTGTCGGACCGCAATAAAGAAATTGGTGGAAAAATTCCTTGGGACAAGTTAGTAATGTAAAAATGAAAAACCGTGCACGTCGCTCAAGAACAGCCGAGAATATTGCTGTTGTAGCCGAAAGTGTTGAAGAAAACCCAGGTTTGTCCATTCCTCGTCGTTCTTCAGAGTTAGGCATTCCACAAACGTCATAACACCGAATTTTGCATAAAGATTTGGGTCTTAAGGCTTATTAAGTTCAGTGTGCCACACAAGCAACGAAACCATTGATTTTTGCGGGAAAAGTTTCCGGACCGTGTTATCTCTCGAATAGCTAGGTGATCAAAATTGTCCACCGAGGACTGCGATTTAACACCTTGCGACTTCTTCCTTTGGGGCCACATGAAAGAGAAGATCTAAGTCAATAGCAGCGTCGATTCCTCAAAGATGAAATTCGTGAGTCTATCGAGGACATAGGGCAGCCACTTTGCGATTTGGTTATGAAAAATTTCATTAAAAGAATATGGTCCTGTAAGCGTGGTCGTGGTGGTCATTTGCCTGATGTTATTTTCCACTATTAAGGGCATAGCTTCTTCTTTATAATGAAATAAACATCCGATCATTTACATTGAAAAATGGCATTTTTCTTTGAATATCAAAATAACACCTCTTATTGGAAAACCCTTCAGATTAAATAGGCGTGAAGCAACCTTTCGTTTTTCTTTCTGAGTCCTTAATGATTATAAGCATTTTTCTTTGAATATCAAAATAATTATTGGAAAACCCTTCATTAATACTGGATGTGAAATTGATATTGTGAAAGATCAATCGAGATTCAATTTTTCCGCAAATGTTTTTGACTACAACAGCGATATCAGCTTGTCCAAAATAGTTTATTTATAATAATAATAATAATAATAATAATCTTTATTCACAAAGTACAAGTAAAAAACATATGTGAATAATTTTGACCCATCAAAATATTACATGGGGAGTCATCAAATCAATATTAAAAGGCATTAGAACTGTCAATAAGTCGGTTAAAAAACATTTAAGGTATATCACAAACATTACATATGGACCTACAACGTAAAATTAATAAATTAACATTGAAAATAAGTAGTATATCACAAACATAATATGGACACACTATTCAAAATGACTAGACCAGAATTCTTCCATTGTGTAGTAGCACTTTTCATGTAGGATTTTTTTCATCTCCTTCTTCAACTTTAGTTTACTCATTTTTTTGGAAGCCTCAGGTATTTTATTATAAATTTGAATGGCTTCATGGTTGATACCGCTGACAACCTGTGATATGGTATTGAGAATTTCCGAGAAGTTCTTAAATTAAGTATTCGGAATTTTTTGGGTTGTCACATTTAGTTGTGACAATTCACCTAATCTCTGAATTATGTCTGTAAGTTTCTAATTTTGAGCCGGAAATGTTCTCAAAAGACTTGGTTGGACTAGTTGATAGTTGATAGTTTAAAAAGGGGTTACAGTTCACTGCGACTTTAAGGTCATTGTGCCCCTTTACAGAGCTGTTCTGGCCAAAACCCGCATAGCTCGCTTTCCAGTTCCAGAGATCTAATGAAATCTAATAACTGTGAAGGCTTCAACGAGGCTAGTTCCTCACTCTTACAAGTTTCTCGTCCAAGGCATTCCTTCCTCAGGCTCGCAATGCCAAGGCATTCCGTGACTAGGTGAATGGGGGTTGGACTAACTGATTAAAATTCGAGGTCATAAATGATTTCATCTGACTGTTCCCCCGTAAACCTAAATATTCTCGAACGGATGGAGTTATAGTTCGAAAATTTCAAGGTTGAGTTTCGAATGTCGCGGTTAAGTTTTTCAACAGGCCAAATCGCCAAATATCGATATTTGAAATTTTTTTTTATTTATCAGATATTTCCGAATTCACAGATGCGATCGATTCGAAACTCAGCATTGGGGAGGAGAATAATGACGAGCAAATTTCTGCAGAATTCCGAAAGGGCTTGTGTCATTAGAAAATTTCAAAGAATATATTTTGTCTGAGCGATGTGAATTGACAGATTCTTGGTCGCTGTAACCGAAACGAGTTACTGTAGATTGAGACATCCACATGTTTATGTATATGCGTCCATGTAAAATCAGAGGTATCGCAGTTACACACTCAAACTTCGTGTCATTGATCATTAAATATCAGCAAAATTACAAATGTGGTGAATGTCCAACTTGACAACAGAAACTGAAGCAACCTCTAGCATATTATTTATTAATTTCGTAAGAATCGTATCATTAGAAGATTGTCAATAAAATATGAATTCGATCCCGAAATGCTGGTCTGGACCAGAATAATTTCTGTGATTATGCTCTATGACGTTTATATAATGTGGTTGCTATATCTAAATAGATTCCTATTATACCTGATCATCATACGATTCAGATGCAGTGTCACGTTTATTCGAATAAAAAGAACGATATTTCAAATATAAATAATTCTAGATTTCATTCCATTAATTCGTGAACTCTACTCACTATATTAGAACAGACGTTTTAATTTACGCAAAAAAATGGTTAAAAAGTAGTAGAGTCGATGATGACCTATTGGGTACCTACGCCTTGGACTGGTATTAAAATTTTTCAATTATCTTTTTTTTTTTCGAGCTTATTTTTTTGGTTATCACAATATGAGTTGAAGTAAGAAGCTTTTGTGCTTTTGCGCGTTCTGTAAAAACGATAAATCGAAATTAAATATCCTGAGAGTGATTGGTTTTATTCAATTCTTTCATGAGTTCAACTCTTTTCACTCTAACCTACTTTGAAAATTTCCAGTTCCAGAGTGAACGACACCAAAACTCGAAATTTTCAGGGTAGGTTCGAGACTTGAAGAGGAAATTTCGATTCATGAATGAATTGAAAGAAACCAATGGACCTCCGAGTGTTCAAATAAGATTTATCGTTTTTTCAATAAGAACAAGTACGTAAAAGTTTCTGACTTGACTTTAGTACGGTGTAATTAGACCTAAACCTCAACATCCAAAGTAAAAGTTTTCCTCCAACACCAAATTGCTCTACATAGTCCCCTTATTCTATGGTAAAAAGTTACACCATTTTGAGCGTCGGGTTTGGGGGTGAGGGGGGGTGGAATTTGAAAAATCACTAGTTTTTTCAGTTTTTCGTAAATATTTCAGAAACTAAGCGGTTTATCCTGAACATTGTAATATACAAAAATGTTCTACGTTAAATTTTGAATAAGAAAGGTCTTTTTCATAAGCACTCTAAATTGTACGGTTCAAGAGTTACAGACAGTGTAAATCTTAACTTTTTCGTAATTTAGATAATTTAAAAAAAAAATAAGCTTCGTAAAGAGAAGAATGTTGCTATTTCAGTGGCCGGTGGTATGTTAGTGATAAGCCCTTGAAGGAACGACAACCTCACCACCTTATCAAGGGGCACTCTTCTTTAAGGGAAAAGAGGCTTCCACAGGCCTAAGCCATATAAACCTGTGGTACGGAGAAACCCACCCTGAGCTTTCTACGAACATTGCAACATAAATTCACTTCTTAAGCATAAATATCTTTCAAATTCGGAATGTTCAATGTCTTTATTAACTTCACTCATCCTCCAGCACATTATCCTCCTCCTCTAGCTCGTCGTCTAAGATGTTATTATTGTCCATGTTATCACATGCTTGCCTGAGAAATTGCTGCATATGCTAGTGCAGCTTAGACCACTCCTTCTGCATTCACAATTAGGAACGCATTCATCTTTGCAAGTACACATTATAAGGGACAGTAATTCCTGGGGGGCTGCAGGACGTGCTGTTGTAATTGGTGTCAGGTGGTCGCCAATTTTCTTCCAACCCCACTCGAGTGGATCCTTATCTTCATTCAGCCACTGTTGTACCTGGTGGTAGGTCCTAAATGAATGCCGTCTGGACGCTCCTGAAGTGGGGGGTAGTGCATCCAACTTCAGTAATACATGTATAGGCTGCTTTGCAATCGTTTTCAAGTAGGACTGGTAGCGGAGACAATCTAGATCTTCAGTGTTCTTGGCTCCAAACATTGCAAGTAGGAAGTAATTTCTTGCATCAGCCACTGCACTGGGGTCGGCTTTGGGGTTGTTGAAGACCAGAAGTTTTTCACGAAAATGTGTACTTGCAAAGATGAATGCGTTCGTAATTGTGAATGCAGAAGGAGTGGTCTAAACTGCACTAGCATATGCAGCAATTGCTCAGGCCAAGCATGTGATAACATGGACAATAATAACATCTTAGACGACGAGCTAGAGGAGGAGGATGAGTGAAGTTAATAAAGACATTGAACATTCCAAATTTGAAAGATATTTATGCTTAAGAAGTGAATTTATGTTGCAATATTCGTAGAAAGTTCAGTGTGGGTTTCTCCGTACCACAGGTTTATATGGCCTAGGCCTGTGGAAGCCTCTTTTCCCTTAAAAAAGAGTGCCCCTTGATAAGGTGGTGAGGTTGTCGTTCCTTCAAGGGCTTATCACTAACATACCACCGGCCACTGAAATAGCAACATTCTTCTCTTTACGAAGCTTATTTTTTTAAAAAATTATCAAAATTACGAAAAAGTTGAGATTTACACCGTCTGTAACTCTTGAACCGTACAATTTAGAGTGCTTATGAAAAAGACCATTCTTATTCAAAATTTAACGTAGAACATTTTTGTATATAACAATGTTCAGGATAAACCGCTTAGTTTCTGAAATATTCACGAAAAACTGAAAAAACTAGTGATTTTTCAAATTCCAGGAATATTTATTAAATAACCCAAACATATCACTCTGAAAAATTTAGTGGTTCAAAATGACACAGATGCCGAGTAGCAATGATGAAAAGTATAGGTACATTCATGAATTGTTATCGATTTTTCATGGGTAGCATAACGGTAAATTACAAAAGCACATTCCAGTAAAACAGAGAATGAAATATTAATTAGAAATAATTTATAATTCAGGGCGATGCGTAGAATGTGACATAGGAATATTTTACCATAGTGTTACATTAAATTTCCATCATAATCACCACCATTCAATTTAAGATAAATTCGTTCGATTTGGGTTGAATTAAATGAAAATATGGATATTGGTTGATATAAAATTAACCCGATAATGTTCATTTAATGCATTTTAATAATAATGATATTGTGTGATTATATGACAGTCTGTTTTCATAATGCTGGTGCTCTTGACGAATATACGATCCAATCCTGGATTTGCAGTTTTCCAATTTAAATTTTGAATGAATAATGAACCACACTACGACTCATTTTTCATTTTTTGCTACGTTTTCAATTTTTATATTTTCCGTTCGATGGACAGAATAAACAATTTGCAGATAAATCCACATTACATTGAATCGCTCTGAGTATTGGATAGCAACTCTAGTAAAATATGGTTGTATTGCATATGCATATTTCTGTTGGCAGGGGTTATTTATTATCCTTCATTTTTTCGGCACAATTGTCGTTTATACAATGAATTTCTGAATGATATGCTCATACTTTAGAAGTAATCCTTGAATATTTCATAAGAACATATGTTTTATACGTGTTAACTTAAGAAATACAAGATGGTGTAGTTCTTCAAAACCACAATGATGCTTTTGCAAATATTTGTATGGAATTCTGTTCATATTTTCACACTAAATCAATATTAATTACTGATCTAAAATAGTGCTCGAATTGAGTTGAGTTGAATACGTTCTTACTGATCTTTCTCAAATTGGAATAGTTAACTGATTTAATAGTTTATAAATCGAAATATTCATTATTTCCTCGTCCATGAAATCATAACAAGTTTTCACTACAGAAACAAATGCGGAAGAAACAATAGGAAGACTTACAGTTATGAAAGATTTGGAAGTTTTGTCTTGTTCAAAAATGAAACTTTCACCATGGTCAGCTAAAGTCTGAAGATGTCTGGTTATACAGGGTGTTTCATCATAAACTGGACAAACATATATTTTCGTGTAGATGACATCGGGAGAATCATTTTTGCCCTGTACAATATATCCCGTTTTCGAAGCATAAGCGAGATACAGGGTGTCAAACGTCATTATTGAGCAAGATTCTTATGAGTGTGGTCAGTTATGTATAACACTTTAAGTAACGGTTTTTGGTCAAATCTCAGTATTTTTGGGTCCTCTATTCAGAAAAGTTGAAAAACTCCGAAAAAAAAATGACAAAATAGCGGAAGACCTGCAATGTTCCAAATTTTTTTTAGCGTTTGTCAAATTGACTTTTATTTTCTGAATGAACACAATTTTCTAAGAATTTCTGTGAAAAAATCCTTTCAAAAATCGAACACAATTTTTTTTACATGTCTACAGCGATGAAAAAATTTCACTCGAAATTGACGAAATTTCGTACAATTGTACTTCTTGAATTATCAATCTCGAATATAAAAACAGAATTGTAAAATATCGAACGGTTTCGTTACTACAGTCATTCAAATGTTTCGTTCAGACCTCTGAAATAATGGAAAAAAAATTGTATTGAGTTGTAGCGTCAAAATAATTGAATTATTGGCATGTCCAAACATTCTAGATGAATTTATACAAAACAAATCAGTGAAACTTAGTTGGGACTCGAACCGACGTAGGTATTAAATAGGGAAATGGCACTGTTCTAAGGATATTATTATTTGTTGCCAGGCAACGGTAGTTCGTAGTTCATAGAGTTGGACATTTATTTGAATTTCAGTGAATATAATTTAGCCAGTAGTCAAACTCTATGAACTACGAACTACCGTTGCCTGGCAACGAATATTAATATCCTCAGAACCGTGCCATTTCCCTATTTAATACCTACTTCGGTTCGAGTCCCAACTAAGTTTCACTGATTTTTTTGTATAAATTCATCTAGAATGTTTGGACATGCTAATAATTTAATTATTTTGACTCTAGAAATCAATACAAATTTTTTTTTCATTATTTCAGAGGTCTGAACGAAACATTTGAATGACTGTAGTAACGAAACCGTTCGATATTTTACAATTTGACCAAAACCGTTACTTTAAGTGTTATACATAACTGACCACACTCATAAGAATCTTGCTCAAAAATGACGTTTGACACCCTGTATCTCGCTTATGCTTCGAAAACGGGATATATTGTATAAGGCAAAAATGATTCTCCCGATGTCCTCTACACGAAAATATAGGTTTGTCCAGTTTATGATGAAACACCCTGTGAATTGAAACATTCATGAGTTCAGAGATATCAACACACTCGAACACTTTCACAGCAGTTTAGTTGAACCTCAATTGTATTGACAATGACGAAATCGGGAACATACAGAATAGAATCCTCCTCATTGTATCTACCAGACTAGGTATAATTCGTATCAAATATTCAGCAACTCGAATCAGGAATACTCCACACTTTCCTACTTTAAGAACTTGCCGGATTAGTTGTGATGTATTACTATTTGCATGCATTGTTAGAGGAAAGTTAATGCCACTCGCTTTTTGATTTCCACGTACCTCTAAAGACTGTATTCCTGAACATCCCTTATTATTGTAGGTGCAACTTTACCAGAGCGTCCCCCGTTCCATGAAAGTCAGAATATGACCAGCTGAACAGACGTTAATTTTGTTGGTTTGAGTTGGTTTGAGATAATGAGACTGGTAAATGAACGTAAAGTTCAGTTTCTGATTATATGGTTTTATTCCTTCCAGAGCTGTGCCAAAGTCTTGTGCTTAGTGCTCGTGAAAGCACTCGAAGCACTTTTGTGCTCGTAAGCACAATGCTCGCGAGCACTAGAGTGAACCAGTGCATAGTGCTTGGTGTTTCGCGAATTTTTGAAAGGGCTTAGTGCTTAGTAATTCTAAAAAGTGCTCCTAAGCATCGCAGTGCTCCCGAGCACTTTCAGAAATTACCAAGCACTAAGCCCTTTATGGACTTGTCGGAACATGCAGATGACGGACACTCGAAAGAAAACATCAAGACATTAAATCAAAATTTCAAACTAAGATACATTTGGATGGAAAATACAAAGGTTCATTTTCAAAAGTGCTAAGTGCTCGGTGCTCGTGTGAACGAATTACTTTCCAACAGTGCTTAGTAATCGCAAGCATTTCCTAAAAAATAAGGGCTTAGTGCTCGAGATTCCGGAGCACTTTTCAATAGGGCTTAGTGCTTTGTACTCGAAGCACTTTTCTTCAGTGCTCGGCACAGCTCTGATTCCTTCTCTCAACGGTTTTTCGATTGTATCGTGCCTATGATTTTTTTCTTTCACTTCTAAATTGGGTTCATGAATCAACAAAATATGAATAAATGAAAGAATATTCATGAGTTTTGAAAACAAGGAGAATGAATCTGTTGTGGATAATGTCAAATATTCCGCAGTGAAATGAAACTAAGTATATTGAAATTGAACTAAGTATATGAAATGAAACTAAGTATATCATTACTTCTGAATTTCATCATCTCACCTCTAAGCAGGTCGGCAGTATCGGCTCAAGAAAAAATCTGCTATTGAATCTTAAGTATTGAATCAATAAGGTTGTGATTTTTCCTCAAAAAATCCCCTGCACCCCTCGTAAATCATATTTCAAGAAAAAATATTCCAGAAGATTCCTTCCTTATGCGAAAAAAGGTCACGGTCGATCTATTATCAATTTTTATTGCCTTTTGTGAAGCCGTACAGTCATATGCCATTTTTTGAATGCGAAAGAAAACAGGAAGGAAACCGTAAAGTATCACAATGTCAACCTTACCGTCAATAGAGCAATCACAGGTCTAACGGATTGCGCTTCTGTAGGCGACTTTCCTCTTGTGACGCAGCTGTTCGTGCATCAGCTCGATGAAAGGTTTCGATGGCTTTTGCTTCCTAACTGGAAACGGCAGGACCCAACAAAGGACGAACGCGGGTAGGCCAAAGGCACCTACATACATAGACTCTCAGGATTTATTACCTACGTCATCTCTATAGTTCACTTCGCAGACTGTGGGATAATTCATTCCCTTTTTGATTTGGAATTGACCTCTATGCGATGAAACGAAGATTTAATTTAATTATTTGAAAGCAAACTAATTATAAAATGGATTGCTTCTTCTGAACTCATTCGATTACATATGATCGAGATGTCTGGAGTATAATATTTCATAACATAAAGAGATTTTAAACTAAGATGTAAATTGAATCAATACTTAATGGTGTGATTCCTGCAACATTTTATTTTCTATTGACCATGTCCCTCGTAAATCATATTCCACGAAAATTCCTTCCTTTTGCAGAAAAAGTTCACGGTCGATCAATTAAAATGAAAACACTTTTATTGCCCTTTGTAAACCTTTACAGTCGTATGTCATCCTTCGATTGCAAAAGAAGACCGGAAGGAAATCGTAACGTATCGGAATGTCAACCGTACCGCCAAAAGAACAATCACAGGTCTAACGAATTGCGCTTCTCTAGACGACTTCCCTCTTGTGATTAGGCTGCTCCTGCATCAGCTTGATGAAAGGTTCCGATGGCTTTTGCTTCCTAACCGGAAACGGCAGGACCCAACAAAGGACAAACGCGAGTAGGCCAAACGCACATACCTACTATAGGCAGCGAATTTCATTAGACTCTCAGGATTTATAACCGACGTCATCCCGATAGTTTCACTTTGCAGCCAGCGGGATATTGCATTCGGCTTTTCAAATTGATATTGACCTCTATGCGATGAAAACGAAGATCAAATTTAATCATTTGAAAGCAAACTAATTTTAAAATTGATTTCTACTCCTGAACTCATTTGATTACATATGATTGAGAAAGTCTGCAGTATGATATTTCATAATACAGGGTCTCTATAAATGATTGTAACAGCGCAGTTGGCTTTGGATTATGCAAACCACAGAATTCTGTGATCATGGTATGCTCTGATTGGTTAGAGATTGGTATTCTGCTATCCAAAGCCAACTGCGCTGTTACAATCATTTATGATGACCCTGTATAAAGAGATATGAAGGTGCTATTTCATTGCGCGAAATTGACTCGCGAAACAAAACGCGCGTAGTGAATACCGCTTTTACAGATATTTAACAAGATTTCTAACGCGAAAGCGTTATCCACTACGCGCATTTTGTTTCGTGAAACAGTTTCGCGAGTCAATTTCGCTCAGTGGAATAGCACCTTTAAAGCCCGTTTACATTAGTCAAGCGAGTTGATCAAGTCAGTTGAATTCAAGTGACTTGCACAAAGTTGAGCATGCTTCTACTGAGAAGCCGTTCAATTCAGCCGATCGAGTGAAACGAAAAGGGCGGTTTACGCATTCAATTCGCTTTCAATTCAACTAAGTTGATCAACTCACTTGACTAATGTAAACGCGGCATTAAAGCCCGTTTACATTAGTCAAGCGAGTTGATCAAGTCAGTTGAATTCAAGTGACTTGCACAAAGTTGAGCATGCTTCTACTGAGAAGCCGTTCAATTCAGCCGATCCAGTGAAACGAAAAGGGCGGTTTACACATTCAATTCGCTTTCAATTCAACTAAGTTCATCAACTCACTTGACTAATGTAAACGCGGCATTAGAGTCAGATGTGAATTGAACCGATAATAATGTTATTTCCACTAAGTAATTATATTTGCCCTTTCCTGCAATATATTATCTTTCATTGACCATGTCCCTAGTAATCATTTCTTAGAAAATTTATAGGTTTTCACTCCAGTCTCTGAAACATAAATAATTAAAAATGTTTGATTAAGGTGAAATGCTCCTGCGAAAATCTTTGCACTTATTTGTCAGGAGCAAATTGGTCTTGAAAAAAATTGTTGCCTAACAGTAAAACTGAAAAATGAAACAAACTAGAAGGATATTGTAACGTTTCGGTGGCTATATCAGACACCTTCTTCAGATAAACTCTAAAATTCTTCAGAATTGTGTATTTTCTCAGTTGTAATCTGATTGACATTGATAGTTGTCAATCTATAGAGAGTTAATTTATTTGATTTTGAAATTTCCTGATGTCACTTTCTTCCTCAATAAATCAATCCAAATACGATCTATTCCAACAGAACAATTGGCCAAATTATTCACTAGTAAATCATATTTCACGAATAGAATATTCCAGAAAATTTCTTCTTCTTTCAAAACAAGTTCACGGTCGATCAATTAAACTGAAAACACTTTTATTGCCGTATGTGAACCTTTACAGTCATATGTCATCCTTCGAATGTAAAAGAAAACAGAAAGAAAACCGTTACGTATCGGAATGTCAACCGTACCGTCAAGAGAACAATCACTGGTCTAACGAATTGCGCTTCTGTAGACGACTATCCTCTTGTGACGCAGCTGTTCTTGCATCAGCTCGATGAAAGGTTTCGATGGCTTTTGCTTCCTAACTGGAAACGGCAGGACCCAACAAAGGACGAATGCGGGTAGGCCAAAGGCACATACCTACTATAGGCGGCGAATTTCATTAGACTCTCAGGATGTATTACCTACATCATTTCTATAGTTCACTTCACAGACTGTGGGATAATTCATTTCCTTTTTGATTTGGAATTGACCTCTATGCGATGAAACGAAGATCAAATTCAATCATTTGAAAGCAAACTAATTATAACATAGATTGCTTCATCTGATAGAGATAGTGTAGAGTATAATATTTTATAACATAAAGAGATCTTACAGTCCGATGTAAATTAAATCGATAATGTTGTGATTTTTACCAAAGAAATCATATCTGCCCTTTCCTGGAGCATATGATCTTCCATTGACCATGTCGCTCGTAAATCATATTTCACTAATAGACTACTCCAGAAAATTCCTACCTTTTGCGAAAAGAGTTCACGGTCGATCAATTAAAATGAAAACACTTTATTGCCGTTTGTGAACCCTTACAGTCATATGTCATCCTTCGAATGCGAAAGAAAACAGGAAGAAAACCGTAACCCATCGGAATGTCAAACGTACCGTCAAGAGAACAATCACAGGTCTAACGGATTGCGCTTCTGTAGACGACTTTCCTCTTGTGACGCAGCTGTTCGTGCATCAGCTCGATGAAAGGTTTCGATGGCTTTTGCTTCCTAACTGGAAACGGTAGGACCCAACAAAGGACGCACGTGGGTAGGCCAAAGGCACATACCTACTATAGGCGGCGAATTTCATTAGACTCTCAGGATTTATTACCTACCTCATTTCGATAGTTCACTTGGCAGAATGTGGAATAATTCATTCGCCTTTTCGATTTGGAATTGACCTCTATGCGATGAAACTAAGACCAAATTTAACCTTCGAATAGTCGCGGCAAAATTTTTAACATAGGTAGTCGCGCCGGTCTCACAGACCGTGCATACTCATTGAGCTCTGAACGCTAAGTGGAAAGAGTTTTTGCCTAAAAATTCAAATGGATGTCTTTCAAAATACAACTGAGTGACAAGAAAATGAAAGATTGGTACATATTTCGAATTGATGCAAATAAATTAGAGAAATTAAAAAAAATCAATTTTCTTCATACACCTTACTTTATTCAGTCATAAAAAGAAAAAATCAAACTCTAAGGATTCGAAGACTAGAAATAACAAAAAGTTACACCTTCCATCAAATAAAAATGATTCAGCAAACATATTTTAGCTTACTGAAGGCCATTTTCTAGGCAGTATTTTGTTGTGTGGGGAAATTTTTCCAACGCGTCACTTTATCTTTGCCAAAAAACGACAGTGTATTATTTTGATTTTCTTCCTCATCATCATCAGAAATATTCTGCTCTGAGTCATCACTCGCAATTTTTTGTTCTAAATATTCAAATTTTTCTTCAGACTGATCAATATCTGAATGTTCGTCATTTGCTATTTGATCCTCTTCCTCATCTAAACCTCTAGTTATTCTGCAGTCGAGCTTGCTCTTTTTCGTAAGACCACATGGCTAAAAAAACAATGAATTACCTCGTTATAAGTTATACAGAACACACACCTGAAACTCTTTTTTGTACTTGCACTTTTCAAGGTGAGATTCGCAAGGACTCTCTGTCGCATCCTCACGGAAAGATAGACGGAGCCAGAGATGCCATGCCCCCTGAATTTCTGAAAATTAGGATAAAAAGTATCTGGCCGGTTTCACACACCATGCGTGACTAACAAAGGGTTAAGCATTTGAAAGCGAACTAATGATAAAATGATTGCTTCTTATGAACTCATTTGATTACAGATGACTAAGATAGTCTGGAGTATAATATTCCATAACATAAAGTGATCTTAGAGTCAGATGTAAATTGAATCGATAATGTTATGATTTTCATTTAAGAAATCATATCTCTCCTTTTCTTCAACATATGATCTTCCATTGACCATGTCCATCGTTAATCATATTTCACGAATAGTTCCAGAGGATTCCTTCCTTCTGCGAAAATAGGTCACGATCGATCAATTAAAATGAAAACATTTTTATTGCCTTTTGTAAAGCCGTATAGTCATATGTCATCCTTCGAATGCGAAAGAAAACAGGAAGAAAACCGTAACCCATCGGAATGTCAAACGTACCGTCAAGAGAACAATCACAGGTCTAACGGATTGCGCTTCTGTAGACGACTTTCCTCTTGTGACGCAGCTGTTCGTGCATCAGCTCGATGAAAGGTTTCGATGGCTTTTGCTTCCTAACTGGAAACGGCAGGACCCAACAAAGGACGAACGCGGGTAGGCCAAAGGCACATACCTACTATAGGCGGCGAATTTCATTAGACTCTCAGGATTTATTACCTACGTCATCACTATAGTTCACTTCACAGACTGTGGGATAATTCATTTCCTTTTTGATTTGGAATTGACCTCTATGCGATGAAACGAAGATCAAATTCAATCATTTGAAAGCAAACTAATTATAACATAGATTGCTACATCTGATAGAGATAGTCTAGAGTATAATATTTTATAACATAAAGAGATCTTACAGTCCGATGTAAATTAAATCGATAATGTTGTGATTTTTACCAAAGAAATCATATCTGCCCTTTCCTGCAACATATGATCTTCCATTGACCATGTCGCTCGTAAATCATATTTCACTAATAGAATACTCCAGAAAATTCCTACCTTTTGCGAAAAAAGTTCACGGTCGAACAATTAAAATGAAAAAACTTTATTGCCGTTTGTGAACCCTTACAGTCATATGTCATCCTTCGAATGGGAGAGAAAACAGGAAGGAAATCGTAACGTATCGGAATGTCAACCGTACCGTCAAGAGAACAATCACGGGTCTAACGAATTGCGCTTCTGTAGACGACTTTCCTCTTGTGACGAGGCTGCTCCTGCATCAGTTCGGTGAATGGTTCCGATGACTTTTGCTTCCTAACAGGAAGCGGCAGGACCCAACAAAGGGCCAACGCGGTTAGGCCAAAGGCACATACCTACTATAGGCGGCGAGTTTCATAAGACTCTCAAGATTTATAAGCTAGGTACGTCATCTCGATAGTTCACTCGGCAGACTGTGGGATATTCATTCGCCTTTCGATTGGAATTGACCTCTACGCCAGTGATTCTCAACCTATGTCCGCGAACGGTTTTCATCATAGACTAAAACGGAGAATAGATGAGACACTAGTAGAACAAGCTTCAACGCCATCTTTTTTTGTACAACATTACTAATTCGTGAAAAAAGCTCAATTGAAAAAGGAATCTGTATCGTAAAGCTGCCTCAAAAAGAATTCTGTAGTGCAACTTTTGAATAGGTAGGTACACCCATATACAAGAAGCAAAAAGTTTTTTGAAATTCAATTTCCAAAAGGAAATCAGAAAATGGATTCGTGCAAGTTATCGATGAGTGAGGAAATTTATTCTGGAAGAATAAAAATTTATTAACAAAATAGGCATCACCAATTAATACAGATTTTTTTCATAAATATCTAATCAATAAACTAATTGCATTGAAAACATTTTCAAAAACTAAAAATATGATTCAATAATACAAATATGAGTATTTATACCGACTAAACTTATTCAATACATGAAAACTTTTTGAAAACTACGAGTATCTTAATTCTTATAGTTAACTGAATATACATGTAAATTTTATAATTACCTTCTTGCTTCTCGATTTCACAGCCAATAACACAGCACGTCTTCACTCTTGCAGGCATATCGAATTTATTATATTTCAAAAAGAACGTGTCAAACCACTCCTTGTGTCAGTTGACAATTCAAAGAACGTGTCAAACCACTCCTTGTGTCAGTTGACAATTCAAAGGTTTTTTGATAATGATTTTACATACTTACTATTTTCTCGATAGGATTTCCATGAATGCAACGACATCTAACTATCAAATTGAAAATAATTTTTTCGTATTAGTCTCCTCCTCCAACAGATGTCGCGGAATATACGAGTGGCTCATCTATTTATTAGTTTGTCTATGGTTAGGATCTGATTTTTTCTAGAGCATTTCTTATTCACATAATCTTCTCTACTCCAGTTTGAATATGTATTTTGGAATCCGCGCCGTCTGCTGTCTTGAGATTTAGAGCCCTTTTGAGCGCTCGTTCTACACGAGTACTATATCGTTTTGCCCAAATGTCTGTAATTTTCGAATTTTGAACCGAAAATGGTCTCAAACGATAGGGTTAGACTTCCTGATGACGAATTCGTGGTCAAATTCAAATTAGTGCAGAGATTTCGCAGGAGCATTTCATCTTAATTGATTCTTTTTTAATTACTCGTATTTCTATTTCAGAGACTGAAAGTGAAAAACGAGATAGTGTTCTAGAAATTCATTTCTGTCCGTGAGGCCGTCCGTTAGCACAATAACTGTCGAAAGGATTGTTCTAGAAATGAGTTCGTGTCCCAAATAGCTCTGTTGAGTTCGTTAACCAGCCAAACCGTACAGGGTGTTCCACAAAATATGGCCATTCAAAAGTTTTGTTTCTCAATATATCAGAAAAAACGAAATCAATCAAACTGAAATATTAATGCCGAATGCAAGATGCTCATAAGAAGCAAAATTTTGTGGCCATAGTCTGAACAGAACCATAAAAATTCAATTGGATTATTGAAAAGAAGAATCTTCATATTTCCATGAGAAGATATTCTATTAGAGTGAAATTTATTTCATGAATGGAGATCGATAATATACTGAATGTTCATCCAAAAGTTCGTGGCCATGGTGTTAACAGAACCATAAAAAATTCAATTGAAAAAATTGAAAAGAAGAATCTCTTTATTTCATAACAGGATATCCGATTCAAGTGAATTTTTTTTTTGTGAATGTAAACTAAAATACTGAATTATAATGCGAAACTTTGTGGCCATAGTGTTAACAGAACCATAGAAAATTCAATTGGAATATTGAAAGAAGCATCTTTATATTTCCATAACAGAAATTCGATTCAGGTTGAACTCATTTTGTGAATTGAAACTGAGATACTGAATGTTCATGGAGCATTTCGAAGGGATCGCATCATCAGAACCATAGAATTCAATTCTTTTCAATTCATTATTTCTTACATATTTAATTTCTGAATAATTTCCAGAATATAATTTCGATTGTGTTGAGATTCTGCATTTATAAATAAGGTATCAATATCCCATATTAAATTTTGAGGTAGTAGTCTCATTGCCCCACCAATGAACGAACGCTCAAAAGCGCCTGCGCAGGGCTTTCCTTGATTTTTTCTGGTCGAATCTCTCAGGTTTGTGTAGATAAATGAGTCACCGGGGTTCACCTTGACACCACTTCCTTCTCTTCATTCTCTGGATTTCCAAGAGACTTCTGTCTTTCACTCTGATATAATCCCAGTCATACTATTGTAGTTTGAATTTCCTGATATATCCTTCGTCTCAATTGAATTGACAGCCCCCCCAAGCTCTGATTATAACGGCACTAGTCAGGTATCATGAACAACTTTCTTCAAGAAAAGAAATCATTAATCAATTAGGGTCGTGAGGTTAGGTTAAGTTAGGTTAGTCGTTGGGTTGACAAAGAGTGAGATTCACAAAATTGATCATTCTAGTTTCAATATTCATGTCACAGCATGACCCATGAAACTCATGTAAAATATTCAGAAGTACTATTAACAGTTTTTGCTCAATCAATAATTCGACTAATTTGTTTCAGAAATACAGCTCATGAATTTGGACCACTGAATATGGGTGATGAAAACTAAAATTGAGATTTTAAATCATCTGTGAGGGTAAGTCAACTTTTAATATGCCTACTTTGGGATTATGGCATACATCGATTAGATTATAGGAAATATTTAATCATAAAAAAACGATATACAGATATAGAAAAATTATATAGATATAAATTTATATAATTGATACAAAAATACAACATACTTCAATACCACAGAGTGTTTTCTCGAGAGTTTAATTCGAGAAATTTTTTGGTGATTTGGTTATTCATTTCGTTCCACTTATAGAGTTGAGTAGCAATGGTATCCAAGGAGTCCTACGACATACCTCGCAACCTACGTTAAGAACATTCGGACTCGTTGATTGGTTGAATTAAATTGTTCATCTGATAACCGAATTAGAATGATTGCTTTGAAGAAACCCCTTATAACCAAGTCTTGTATCTTTCCCTATTATTAAGACCTTGTTTTCTTTTTTTCTCAAATATCAATCGTGAAAAAAGTTGTTGTAGACTTTATTGGAAATACTTTATTTACTTATACATACCGGTACCTATAACATCACGTTTTGTGAAACTCTTTGTTCAGATAAAATGTATTTGCTATTGAATTGTAAGTATCTACCGCTATTCATGGAACATCTTATACCATAGTAAATACCTTACTAGTGAATTTGGCATCCAGATAATCTTTTTCAGATTACCGCAGTGCCATACGTGATCTGTGGTACTAAAGAAGCCATCAAAATTTCATGGTTGAGTCGCTAAGGTTAATTTATGTCAGGCTAGCCCAATTTACTGAAACGGGCTGCAGATGAATTCTCCTCGTACTTCATTGAAATGAAACTTTAATCAGCCAATAAAGTGAAGCACTTCGAACAGAATTTCAATTAATAATTGTGGCAAAGGTTTGAAGCCAGTAAAATTTCACGCGATGAGATCGAACACCTACGAGCTGTTATATGGGGCGCCAACTTCGATAAAATCGATAGTTTATTCAATCGTGCTGCCATGCTAAATGGGCCATGACACCAACTTCAGATTTCCCCAGGTAATATGATGTTCCGGAATCCTCCAACGCCGGTATAGAATGTAACAAATCAATTTGATCACCAATTATATGCAGTGGCGGCTTGTGACAGAATTAAATGGTGAGGCACATCAGAAATAGTTATTTATTATTCAAAGGAAAAAGTAGGTATTAGATTTAAGCTCGAAGCTAATATTTTTCCCGTATATAATACAATATTTTTTCTGTGACAGGAATAACGACCATTTAATAGTGAAAGAAATATAAGTTTTCACGAAATTACTTTTTTCTGGGAAAAAAGTAGGTACTTACTTTTTTATATATAAATAAATAAATTCAATTCTGAAAATGATTTTAACTTTTATGACCAATGTTTTTGAACGATGTTAGATTTCTTTTAAAAACCTCAAATTCAGTTAGTCATTGTTTGTTTTCAACAGTGTAGTACTTATATAAAATTTTTTGTCCATTTTTAGAAGCCCTGAGGAAGCATTAAAATAAATGCGAAAGCTCGGCGTAGAATAAGAGTACTTAACTTTATTTTCTCCAATCCTGAGTCGTTAAACCCTTAAAATTTGAATTTAAATACAATCAAGACTCTTATCCCAGTATCTATATAAATAATATACACTCACTTTTTTGACAGGGAAAAAAGTAATATCGTAAAAAGTTAATTTTGTGACCTGTCAAGAGATATAAGCCGATTTCACAAAACTCCAATCACCTTGATTATTGAACTGTCATCATTTCTGTGCAATTTTCAGTTATTTTTTGACATAAACCATCGACTCAATTCAAAATCAACGATTTGATTGCCCAATTAAGCTTTGTGAAACCCACCGTTTAAATTTTTTTTCTGTCACAGGAAAAAAATTATTTTGTATTACAAGGAAAAAATGTATCAGATGAACTCTACTTTGTCAGTTGCGTAGTAATTATTATGACTATTTCCCTCGTCGTAATTTCTACCAATCAGAAACGCGCAATTTTAAATTACAAATTGCTGGAAAAACTGTTTGTAGGGGCGGTCAGCAGTTTATTCGAGTTTATCCGAGGCAAAACTTGACACTTGTTGCCATTATGCATGCTGAATAATTTATTCTCATGAAATAGTCTTTCAAATACCATTCGGGCATCTATTTTTTTTTGTGTGAAAAATCGATAAAATACAATGCAAAGTAATATTCGTTAACAAAAGCCATTCATGCAGTGCGTAAATCCTCGTCTTTTTTATTGCAACAAGCACTCATGCTCATTGTCAAAATATACTTAGCGATGCGTTTTTCGATTATTTCCGGAAAAATTAGATGCTATTCCTCACGAAAAAATCATTAGTTGCCTACTTATAATTTGAATTTTTGAATCCAAAACGAATCCTCATCTTATTATGGCTACAAGGACACTGTTATTTTTATTGAAAAAATCTATCGGTTAAAATGTTCAAAGCAATTTTTATCGTTTCATTGTGTGGCAGTTACCTTAGATAAGTTTTTCAAGTTTTTCAAATCCCTATAACCAATTTTTGACCAAACCCTATCGAAATTCGTATTACTTATTTGCTGCGAATGAAATGAACTGCCAACAGAATGATTCAATTGAAGTAACACTGTCGGAAAGCCAGTTCTAATACCATGTATTTGAAACCTGCGATTAGATTTTCCTATAACGTTCAGATTGTCACAAGATATTCACTCATATCTGGAATAGGTTGCTTTAATCCATTGATTATAATATAAATTATTTTCATACGAATGACTCGAAATCTGTTTCTGATTTACTTAAAATCGATATATCATGAGTACTGCGATTATTATCATTTGTTTTGGAAATTTGAGACTTCTCACTCGGATCCTTCAAAGCCATTTCGCCTTTCGGTTGTGATTGGCTTCTGCTGACCAGCGATACGCACTCT
This sequence comes from Propylea japonica, assembly GCA_013421045.1. Taxonomy (NCBI): domain Eukaryota; kingdom Metazoa; phylum Arthropoda; class Insecta; order Coleoptera; family Coccinellidae; genus Propylea; species Propylea japonica. Next base: position 18,232,035 of record CM024247.1, read on the forward strand.
AGCGGTTGAAAATCGAAATAGAGCTAAGATAGTAGTAAACAAAGCGTTGAACGTATTTCAGTGTAATAATTTCATAATTGTTCATAAACTTTTGTTTAGAAGAAATATTCAAGGGAAAATTGAAATTGTTATCCTCTTGAATATGATTTCGATCATAAATGACTACAGTTGTGTGCCCCAATGCAATTTATGGGCGAAAAAATTGCAAACTTTAGGTTATAGTTATCACTTCTTCCCTCAGGAAACCAAATAAAAATATATCTTGAAAACGAGTTTAAAAGGAAACTAATAGTAAAAGAAAGGCTTGTATCTTATATACTCCAATAATATAGGAATGTAATTCCTATTGTCGCTTCAACCTCTTACGTTAGAATTTGTATCGAAGGTTTGGATATTGCAGCAGATTACGACAAGCTCTCTCTACTTCTTAGGATAATTTAAAATTAAGGTACACATACTACATATTATTTCACAAATCTGTACTTGGCTATTGCAGAATTGGTAAAGAGCTCATAAAATATTTCTACATATTATCTTCTTGATTTATACTATAGGACGATACAGCAAATTGTTGCTGGCATATTTCCTTTAGACGAACCCTTATTTTCTTACATCGACCTTCTGCTAATTCCATAAGCACTTTAATTCTGTATGTGATATTCTTCAAGTTTAGATAGTTTTTCCCCGATAAAGAAACACGCAGCAGGAAAGGAGAAAAAACCATGAGTTTGACATGATTCTGTCATGGATGAATAGAAACATCATGTACCTGATCAATCTAATCAAAACAATGATATGTTTACATTTCCTCCTCACTCCACCTTAACAAGAACATATCGTGCATATTAGTTTTGTTTTACTTTATCACTCTTCACAATAAATGAACCATCAATTTTATGAAGTTCTGCTAGGGCAATAATTTTTAAACACAAAGAGCAAATGTCTATAAAACTGGACCCACAATTTGTTTTCCAACACATTTCAATATGACATGCATTCAGAACTTCTTCTTTTACTGGGACTCTAGAATTAGAGGTTAAAACTCTTAAAATTTTCAGAAATTCTAACGGCTGCACTTCACTTCATATACGTGTATACATGTACGAATAAATGAAGTGGGAGAATTTTTTTTAATATACATTGTTTAAGATTGACAACATCTACAACTAGACTTACTGACTTGTAACCTTATATTGATTAAACACTTAAATATTAGTGATAAAATGATTGAAATAATTATTAAATCACTAAATAATTCAACAGAGATTCCAACTCCATATTAATTTTCAGATTATTTGTAAAAATTTCGATGAAACTCCAATGACTTATCTGTCCAAAACAAGATTGTTCACATTTACTACTATCTTAGCTCAGCTTCGATTCTCGCCACCTTGGCGCTGATGTCGTCATGGAATATGCCAATGGCCTAAACCGATAAAAATTCTTGTGGGAAAAAACACACGATACGAAAACGGAAATAAATTTACCAACAAACGCATTACGTTAAAGACGTCTGTACCTGGCTTAAAATTGAGCTTGGATATTATGGAAAGCCAAGACCAGTGCAGTATCGTATAGAAAATTGAGGCCGAAGAAATATTAGGATGATAATATTGATCATTTAAATATTGGATTCATTCGATTGATACTTGTAATTTACGGAATTTAATTGAAAATTTTATTCATCTGTCAAATTCGACAGACAACAATGTTCCGACTGATTTTTATTGTTTTTTTAGCCAATGAGCATACAATTAGGCGATAATTTTGCATTAGTGCAAATTATCGATAATTCGCAATTCTGCAAAATTAGCAGGTCCTTTAAAATAAATGCAGACGTAATTATGAACGTTTATTACTTATTAGAGTAACATGAAAACTGTTGAACAACTTACAGCGACACAATACGATTTGACGGATTCACAAAATTTTCTTATTAAATTTAACTAGTGCAATGAAAATGAATCGATAATTTCATTGCACTAGTTAAATTACAACTAATAAGACACTGCCTCATAGGACAAGCTACCACTGATTATATGACAGATCTAATGAAGTTGTAATCTTGGACTGAGCAACATAGCCATTGATATCTGATTAACTCACCTTATGGAGGCTTTTTCCATTTCGCAAAATTCAATCATCCACCTGTCAATCATCGCTTTTCGAAAGATTAATAATTATCAACGAATACATTGAATGAAAATTTTCAATAATGAAACAGATGCTCATCGGGAATATTTTGTTTTCCATTCATTGATAACGAAATGACTTCTGATTAAAGTTTTTCATATTTGTCGAGAACCAGCTGGTATTTTTATCTCATTTTCATTCATCGTGTCGCCATGCTGAATGAACATGACAGCAACGTTGGATTTCCGCAGGTAATTCGATGTTCTGGAATCCTCGAACGCTCATATAGAATGTAACAAATCAATTTGATCACCAATTATATGACAGATCTAATGGAATTGGAATGTTGGACTGAGCAACATAGCGAATGATAATCTGATTAACTCACCTTGTTGAGGCTATTTCCGTTCTGGATGAGTCAAATTATCCACCTGTCAATCATCGCCGTTTGAGGGACTAATTATAATCAACTATTCCATTGAATGGAAATTTTAAGAATGAAACAAATGTTTTTCATTAATTGATAACGAAATGTCTAGAGATGTTTTAAATTTATAGAAAACTGGCTGGTATTTCAATTTTTCTCAAATGAAATAAGTAAAGAAGAACGAATTGTAAAGGCCATTTAAAAGCATAGTGGAGTTTTATTTGTCCAATAGAATGTTCATTGAATGAGTTGATGTCTTGTGCAGACTGGGCCACCAGAAACTTGACTCTGTAAGTCTCAATCACGGAGCAGTGATCGCTATTCGCTACTCCCGAACTTCATAATATTCAGTTCTGACGAAGATATATTTTGGGATAGAAATACCACGTAGAGATGAACAGAGATTAGTACAGTCAAATAGGGTTTTTGGCAGGAAGGTTTTGGGGTAGTTTTGGTTCGGTTTTTATGTGTTTTGGGGTGCTGAATCCGAATCTGAGGTTTGCTAACAAAATTTCGTGAGGGAACATTGAAAAAAATACGAAAAAGAGAAAAAATCTCATTCTTTGGCAGTTTTCTGCTTATAACTCGGAAAACTATCAACTTTTCGTGAAAAACCTCTCCATACAAAATGAAAGTACATGAAATTTCCTACAATTGTATTACCACAGCTTGTTCTGCGACAACCCGTTCTGGCTCAAATTATAGTTGAAAATTAGGTATTTTTTTATGACTCAATAAATGAAAATAAATTAAATTCCGTGGTTTCGATAATGCGAACGTCTTGAAATACTGCATGAACATTCAGTATATCAGTCTCGATTCACAAAAAAAATTTAAATCGAATCGGATATCTTGTTATGGAAATATAAATATTCTTCTTTTCATATTCCAATTCAATTTTCTATGGTTTTGTTCACACTATGGCCACCAAATTTTGCATGAAACTTCTTATGAGCATCTTGCATATGGCCGCAAACATTTCATTTCGATGGGTTTTGTTTGTCTGAGATATTGTGGAACAAAAACTTTGAATGGCCATATTCTATGTTTCATAAAACATGGCCATTCAAATTTTCTGTTCCTCAATATCCCAGATAAAACTAAACCAATCGAAATGAAATGGTGCGGCCAAATGCAACATGCTCATAATAAGCCTTATGCAAAATCGTGTGACGATAGTGTGAAGAAAACCATAGAAAATTGAATTGGAAGAATCTTTATATTTCCATAACAAGATATCCGATTCGAGTTAATTTTTTTTTGTGAATCGAGACTGACTGAAAAAATCAAAACTACCCCAGAACTTTCCTGCTAGGGGTTCTTTTGAGCACAAATTGACTGGACTAGATGCATAGCGATAGCAGAAAGTGCGAGAGAGATAGAGAGAGAATCCGCCCTGCCTCAAGTGCGTTCTTCTGCATCTAGGTACTCACAACCCCCGTGGTAAGTATTTCCTGAACAATAATCCGATCGCTATCTCTGGCAGCCGTTCGTTATGATTTCAGTGCGATTATTAATAAAAGTCTGAGTCTCCTGAAGAAAACGTCGAATGAAAACCATAAGGGAAAAAATATTGAAAATGTGGAATTCACAAAGACCTTATGTTTATTCAGTTTATTGATGAATCTCCTCTTTCCATATATGCGACACTCAGTTATGGCACCTCCAGTCACTAGACATTGGCCAGGAAAAATAAACATTTAAGTGACGATTTCCTCTAAATTTAATATTATTGTCTGTATTATGAAAACAAATATTGTGGGTTTTCTAGCATACTGTATAGCCAACAAGATCACTGAACTCGATTCGCCCGACTTTTTTTATAAGTTTACTTTGAAAACATTTTACAGGTTGTCACATAAGCTTTCTATAACATAAGTTCAGTTGAAAGAAAAAAATGATGTTGCGAACTCTGTAACGCCAAAAATTTTGACTAGTGTTAAAAAGGAGTATTTTATCGGATTGGAAATTGCAAAGCAATCCGGCAATCTTTTCAAAAACCCAATTCGATAATGTATTTTCTCATTTTTCAAGAAACCAATTTCATTTGAATTCGAAGACCCATAAAATTCCAACATTTTTTTTCTGTATTTTAAAAATACAATATAGGTTATGACTTTTTATAGTCGCCGAAAACGACAAGGATAAAAAATTACGAAATAAAAACGTGGTATAACAAGCACCATCCAAAATTGTAGATTAGCAACCAAAAAATTGCGTTGGGATACCGATGAATACACGTGTTCGAAAACTTCACCTCTTGGGTTGAATTCAGGTTTGCAGAGAGAGATTTTGTGTATTCATTACATCCATACTAATATTATAAATGCGAAAGTAACTCTGTCTGTCTGTCTGTCTGTCTATCTGTCTGTCTGTTACTCTTTCACGCCTAAACGGCTGAACGGATGTTAATGAAATTTGGTATGGTGATAGATGATAACCTAGAAATGGTCATAGGCTATAAATAATCACGCCATCGTTCTTAGGGGGTAGGCAGAAGGCAGATAACTAAATTAAGTTAGTGATTTTTAGTCGTTTTGTTGGGACTATTGCTCTTTCACGTATAAACGGCTGAACAGATTTTGATGAAATTTGGTATGGTGATAGATGATAACCTAGAAATGGTCAACCATACTAATATTATAAATGCGAAAGTAATTCTGTCTGTCTGTCTGTTACTCTTTCACGTCTAAACGGCTGAACGGATTTTGATGAAATTTGGTATGGTGATAGATGATAACCTAGAAATGGTCATAGGCTATAAATAATCACGCCATCGTTCTTAGGGGGTAGGCAGTAGGCAGATAACTGAATTGAGTTAGTGATTTTTAGTCGTTTTTGTTGGGACTTTTGCTTTTTCACGTCTAAACGGCTGAACAGATTTTGATGAAATTTGGTATGGTGATAGATGATAACCTAGAAATGGTCATAGGCTATGAATAATCACGCCATCGTTCTTAGGGGGTAGGCAGTAGGCAGATAACTAAATTGAGTTACTGATTTTTGGTCGTTTTTGTTGGGACTTTTGCTCTTTCTGTCTGTTACTCTTTCACGCCTAAGCGGCTGAACAGATTTTGATGAAATTTGGTATGGTCTCAAATGATAACCTAGAAATGGTCATAGGCTATAAATATAATCACGCCATCGTTTTTAGGGGGTAGGCAGTAGCCAGATAACTAAATTGAGTTAGTGATTTTTAGTCATTTTGTTGGGACTTTTGCTCTTTCACGTCTAAACGGCTGAACAGATTTTGATGAAATTTAGTAAGATAATAGATGGTTACCTAAAAACGGATATAAGATCAAAATGATCACGTCATCGTACTTAGGGGGTAGGAAGTAGGCAGAAAACTGAATTGAGTTAGTGATTTCTTTATGTTTTTTGCTGGGAGTTTTGCTCTATCATGCCTGAACGGATGGACGGATTTTGATGAAATTTAGTTAGGTGATAGATAATAACCTAGAAAGGATATGGGCTATTGATATTCATGCTATCGTACTTAAGGCGTGGGCAGTAGGAAGAAAACTATTTAAGTTAGTGCGGACGAAGTCGCGGGTAAAAGCTAGTATGTAATATCGCATGGTTCTCATCTCCGTCATCATCTCATTCGAAAAGTTTTCTCCTTCTCAATATAAAATATCAAAAACTAGCAGTCTCTAAATTTCTTTTTAGTTTCTATTTTGTAAAGCAACTGTCGCAAAAATAATTATGATTTTCAATGATCAGACTGTTCGATCTGTCTCTCTAGCATTTCTGACGTAGGCTCTAAATCCTTTAGAAATTCTAGTTCAGTTGCTCAGATTTTGTAGCTCAAGTAAACCTACAGAAAAAAGTCGATTGAGGTCAAATCTGAAGAACTGGCTTGCCAGGCTATACTTCCTGTTCCTTCAATCCAACTCCTGAGAAATATCTTATCCTAAATCGCCCCTTCATAATCCATAAAGTGAGGGACCTTAAGGAAATATCAACTGAACTTCATGATATCTATCATCGTTTTGAATGATATCTACTTTTCAATAATTCCGGCTAAATTGTCAGGTTACTTGAGCCCTCAAACCAATAAATACCTTTTTGGGAATCGGAGGCTCAGTAGTCCCACATATTGAGTTCTTGGGCAGTTTGAGTAGGTGATTAGATATAGACTTTGTAGAAAACGTGTGTATTCATGAGCAAAAGAGATTAATAAAGAAGGTGTCGAACTCAAAGAATTCTCTTCATTTTCTCTCAACGAAATGGAGAGGATTATGTGGTGTTTTGTATTTGCCACCCACTGTATCATTCAGCTGTGTCTACCTACTGGTTTCTTCTATGATCAATTTTGTTTTTGAGTCTTCTAGAATTTTCCCTTGTTAGCAATTGATGCTGATTGAAGGTAGAGTAGGTTTATGATTGAGATTGTCGTAACTGATTATACATCTAAATCTCTGATTTAAAGAGTAATTTTGTTTTCAACTGTAAGTGTTATAATTACTTCAGTGTTCAGTGTTATAATTACTTTAACTGCAGGATCCTAAAACCCCTATATTTGTTATTCAGTATAAAAACGAAAATCCCTATTGAATGAGGTATCTTGTGCTATAGGTTGCCATCCGCAAAAAAATAACAAAAACTAAAATCCCCAAGTGAGGTTAGAACAGACGGGGTATATTAGTATTTTTTGTATGATACCAGAGCTTAGGGAAAAAGCTCAGTAGAAAAAACCCTATCTCGCTGTTTCAACAAAAATAAAACTCAAAAACTATTTAAATATTGATGAAATGTAGTTCAAGAGGATTTTATCACGAACGATATTTTCCCCGAGAATCCAGTTGATATGTCCGAGCGTTTTAATATAATTCAGTAGCGCCGTCCAACAAGACCACGGTTTCTCATTCAATGGCTCAATCTGTATAGTAAATTCTCATTTTCGAGCGTGATTTCGAGCAGAAATCTCACATACACAGTTTGCAACCACGCGACAAGTTCATAAGGTTCCTATAGAATATACGAATAGAGGGTAGTCATGTATGTTCAGGCACCTATTTACTATGTTGTCACTGACGTGCCGACGTATGATCTCCGAAATAATATATTTGTTCAAGATGAAGAACACTGAATATGAAACTACAGAAGATACAGCTAGCATTTCCCCTGAGATTTAGGAGAATAAGTGAGCTCTTCCTTGTGGCCTTTTAACGAACGCATCCGTTTTCAGTGGCGTAACCAGACATTACCCTTTAGATGAGATTATAGTAGTATTTATTCAAAAATGAATGAGGTAGTAGGTTGTAAACCTATAAAAACAAAAAAATTTTATCTGAATGAAAATTTCGAACTGAAAAAATGGATCAATATGAGGAATCTCGAAGGTTATTGCTCTCCATTCAGTCTATTCTCGAATGTGTTGATTGTTGGAGACTCCACGATCGTTGATTGCAGCCAAATCCTTGCGTTGAACACTCCGTTTGAGAGTAAATTCTGGCGTGGCGATGAATGACTGAATGAAACCTTCGCTTACTTGAAGCGATTGCCATGCAAACAGTTGGTATTGAGTTAAAAGATTTTTTTTTATTTTCCCCCAAAGCGACCATATTCAATCCACGGAATGAGAAAATTATATTTCCCTTGGATCGACGCTCGGCAGAGCTTGGCAATTTTTCCTAGGGCTGGAGTGTGAATGAGCGTGATTTCAAGCAGAAATTTCACATACACAGTTTGCAACCATTCATGACAAGTTCATAAGGTTCTTCACTCCTGCAAATTACTTTGTCTTATAGAATATACGAATAGAGGGTAGTCATGTATTTCAGCCATATTTACTCTGTTGTCACTGACGTGCCGACGTATAATCACTTATAATATCACAAGAGCATAGACAATATTCGATTATTCACCGAGTCACGAGACGTATTTTGCGAAACACCACGAGAGCGCAGCTCGAGTGGTGTTTCGCGAAATACGTCGAGTGAAGAGGTGAATAATCGTAAAATATTGTTTATGCTCGAGTGGTATTCGTTAAGATTATATAACGAATAATATTCTAATTATTGTTTTTATTGATTAATATTAATATTCAAAGTACAATTATTAAAATACATATTTGATGTATTGTTGTTTTCAGCATTATTTGTAGTGTTGGTGTTGGTACTGTTGGTAACGCTTGAGGTAGATGGATTAGGAATGTTTCTCATTTTTTCAATAATTTTTCTATGGTGTTCTGCAGTAAGTTTCAAATATGGTTTCAGAGATTCAGATGATGAGTGGCCTGTTATTTTGGTAATTTCTTGCAAGTTTGCTCCAGAGTGCGACGAGATACTCACAGCAGAGGAACGATTTGAATGATTCGTAATTTTCCTTTTTTTCGTATCTATTCCGATACTTTCAGCTGCTGTACGTGTCCATTTACTCAATGTATTCAAACCAATAGGGCAATTTTTGAACCATTTCCCTGTTTTCTGCCAATCGATATTATGTGTTAAAAAAAGGCGATTGGTTGTGATATTTGGCGTTCTTTTGCTCAACAGTTTTTCCAAGAGACGTACTGGGCACTTATTAGGAAACTCTTTATTCGGAGCCAACCATTTTGAATCAGTTGTGCGTTGTTCTCCACCTTGTGATGTTTTTGAGAATATTGGATTGTATTCGATACGTCCCGTAGATTGACCATAATTGTCGAATTCCTTTTTGAAATAGTCGGTTAAGCAAAAGGCTGCTTCATTACCACGCCATGCCAATTCCACAGCACAAATTTGATAAAATTTTTTCTGCAAACCATCTGGTGTATTTCATCAAAACTTAATATAATTCTGGTTATTCCTTTCTCGTTAAGAGCGGCTGAGCTCTCTTTTTTTCTGTCGGGAATTGCTTGTAATTTCTTTCTCTTTGCTGCACGAGCCTTTCTTGCGTTCTCGAAAATAACATCTTTAAATGGATTTATTTCTCTTTCGAACTCTTCATGAAACTTTTTCTGTAAAAGTTTAGCAGAAATATTCCAAATGGTTTTCACTGTACTCTCTTTATATTCCTTTCCGTCTGCACGTTTCATATTGAATGCCCAATCCTTCAGAATATCTGATACTTTTTCATTAGAAATATCAGCAGAAAGTTTGTAATTTCTATGTTCACAAAACACCGTAAACTGCTTCCAAACATAATTATGTGTTTTTGTGGTATTTTCTGGTGTTGCATTTTCAATTTCTTGATCAATTTCACCACATGAAACGAAACCAAAGCGCTGCATTTTGAAGAATTAACTGACATTTCATTGAACTTGCCCGTTACTATGGAAATGATTACAATATGGCACGAGGTGAAAAACCAAAACGATTATATCACGTCGTCAAGGGGTATATCACTTATCAATACGCAGTAACTACGTAAAATTCGTGGATTTGATTGGTTTTCAAACACATGAGTTATATAATCTCCGAAATCATTTTCTTGTTCAAGATGAAGAACACAGAATATAAAACTGCAGAAGTTCTTGCTAGTATTTCCTCTAAGATTTATGAGAATAAGTGAGCTCTTCCATGTGGCATTCTAACGAACGCATCCGGTTTCAGTGGCGTCACCAGATATCACCCTCTAGGGGGATTATAGTTATTTAAAGTAAATAAATTCAATATTCCAAGTGAATTTTCTATGGTTCTGAGTACACCATGGCCACGAAATTTTGCATGAGGCTCATTGTGAGCATCTCGCATGTGGCAGCAAAATTCGATTCGATTGGCTTCGTTATGTCTGAGATATTGAGGAACAAAAATTTTGAATGTCTATATTTCATGGAACGGATAGCTGGACGGACGGACGGCTCGACGGACAAAATTGAGTTCGACCACGGATTCTTCCTCGGAGAGACGAACCCTATCGGTTGAGACTATTTTTGGCTCAAAATTCGAAAATTACAGACATCTGGACAAAACTACAGTAGACGCGCGGTGGTGTGAACATGCGATTTTATGAACAACCCAGTAGTGTGAACTTCAAAATATTTATATTGATATTCTGCAGTATGAACAATAGGACTCTCGATAGAGTAAATCATAAGAAATTCAGTGGAGAAATTTCAGTTCAGGCTTGCAGAGACTCGTCAGTCGATAAGAATTAGTCGAGCGAAATGGTGCGAAATAAGAAGTTCTTGTCTCTGTACGAGAAATCGAAGATTTTGGAGGAGTTTTCTAATGGAATGAGTATCACTGCTCTTTCAAAAAAATATAAAGTAACAAAATCTACTATATGTGCTATAAAAAATGAAAAGAATAAAATTCTGAAAATCGTAAATGAACTTCAGAGACCCGAAAAATTAAAAAAATGTACACTCAAAAATCAGAGACTCCTGAAATGGAGAAATTACTCTACAAGTGGTTTCTTAAACAGAGAGAGCGAAATTTACCAATAACGAGTGATATGCTGAAACAAAAGGCTTTAGAGTTGTATAAAAATTAACAATTGGCTCAAAAGCTTCAACGCGAGCGATGGATGGTTGCAAAAATTTAAGTGGCGTTATGGTGCAAGAATACTCAAAATTTCTGGTGAGAAGTTATCTTCACAGCCAGATCTGGTTGAACCGTTCACAAACGAGTTGAAAGAAACAATTAAGGAGTTAGATCTCTCTGATCACCAAATTTATAATGCCGATGAGACGGGCTTATATTGGAAACTGCTGCCAGGTAAAACTTACGTCGCTCTTCATGAATAAACTGCACCTGGTTTAAAAATATCGAAGCAAAGAGTCACATTTCTGGGATGTGTTAATGCATCAGGCTTCCATAAGTTGAACCCACTTTTAATTGGAAAAGCAAAATCCCCCAGATGCTTTAAAATTTTGATAACCCAATTGTGTATAAGAACACTAGAAATGCCTGGATGACTCAATAAATTTTCAGAAATTGGTTCTTCAAGCAGTTTGTCCCCGAGGTAAGCTTAAACTTTCTATTGAATTTCATAACTGCTAATACTGCATGTACTTATGCAGGTCACGTCCTATTTAAGAAGTGAAAATCTCCCTGTGAAAGCTGTCTTGCTTTTAGATAATGCTCCATCTCATCCACCAGCCGAAGAATTGAAAAGTTCGAACGGAAATATCTTTGTTATTTATATGCCTCCAAATGTAACCCCACTTATTCAACCAATGGACCAAAACGTGTTACGTCTTACTAAACTATTTTATAGGAAGAGCGTATTGAGTTCTATGATTACAAAACGTGGAACAGTTGCAGATGCACTCAAAAGCTGACTCTCAAAGACGCTGTCATACATTCACACCTTGCATGGCAACAATTGAATCCGTCAGTAATTCAAAAATGTTGGCATAATATTTTGGGAAGAACAAGAGATGAAGACGATATTCCCTTGAGTAGACTTCAAGAAATTTGGAACAACGAAGTAACAAATAATGCTATAAATGACACCATTAAATTACTGGAAACTATTGAACCAGTGGAATATAGTGCCCAAGATGTGGAAGAATGGAATGAAGATGCAATTCAGGAGAATATTTATTTCGATATCAATGAAAATGCCGATTCAGAAAGTGAATGTGAAGATCTTGGTATTGTGGAAAACATTATTTCCCATTCTGAAATTCTAGATGCACTGAACACTGTATCTAAATGGGCAAATCAAAATTATGTTGGCATAAGTGAAATTGTAAGCCTTAAGAAATTAGAAGAAAAAGCACAAAACAAAAATTCTTTTTCTTCATTCGTTATTAATTAAGTCGACTCGATAGTGGGAACAATTCGATATTGTGAACACGTCATTTTTTTTTTCGAGGTCACACTATCGCGCTTCTACTGTATATAAGTAGCACTCGTTTGAGTAGAACGAGCGCTCCAAAAATAAATTACATCCGAATAACAATTTGATATGGAAATAATAAATCAATGGAAGGAATCTCGAAGGTCTATTCTCAAAATGTGTTGACGGCAGCTGGTTCCTCGCTTTGGGGAGTAACATCTGGCGTGGCGATGATCAATTGAATGAAACCTTCGGCTACTTGAAGCGATGACCATGCAAACTGTTGGTGTTGAATTGGAGGAAGTTTTTTATTTCCTCCCAAAGCGAACATTCAATTCAGGAAATGTGAAAATGATGTTTCCATTGGATCGACACTCGGCAAAGCTTGGCAAAGATAATGAGTCGATTTCCTTAAGGTTGTAGTGTGAATAAAGCTGACTTGTGACCCAACATTATACAGAATCCAGGAGAGATTCATCGTATTAAGTTGATCACCACACCACCTAACCTGCACACTCCATAATTGGTGTTATATCCGTCTTATAGAGAAACGTCCAAATTGATATGTCGATGCGTTTTCATATTTTTCAGTAGCGCCTACACAACGAACCACTTTTCTTTCAATAGCAATAGCTTTCAATAGCTATGTCTATTCAGCTCTGATTTTCGAGCGTGATTTCAAGCAGAAATCTCACATACCCAGTTTTCAACCATTCACGGCAAGTTAATAAGGTTCTTCGTTCCTACAGATTACTGTGTCCTATAGAATAGGTAGTCACGTATGTTCAGGCACCTATTTACTCTGTTGTCACCGACGTGCCGACGTATAATCTCCGAATAATTTACTTCTTCACGATAAAAAACACTGAATATGAAACTTTAGAAGGTATTTTCTCCTCAGATTTATGAGAATAAGTGAGCTCTGCTATATGGCACTTCAACGATCGCATTCGATTCCAGTGGCGTAAGCAGACATTACCCTTCAGATGACCTTGTAGTATTATTTAATCGAACATGTATTAGAGTTTAAAACTACAAACAAACAAAAATTACATCCAAATAAAAATTTGATACGAATACAAAGTCAAGAGATGAAGTCTCGAAGGTGATTGCTCTCCATTCAGGTTTTTCCCGAATGTGTTGATAGTTGGTGACTCCACAATCATTAATTGCTTCTGGTTCCTTGGAACCTTCGGTTACTTGAAGCGATGACCATGCAAAAATTTAGTTTTGAGTTGAAAGAAATTTTATTTTCTTCCAAAGCTACCATTCAATTCACGAAATGCGAAAATTATATTTTCTCGGATCGAAGCTCGGAAAAGCTTGGCAAAGATAATATGATTTTCCTAGGGCTGGAGTGTGAATAAGTGGCTCAACATTACACAGACTTCAGAAGAGATTCATCTTGTTAAGTTGATTACCTCCACATCTGAGTCCACTATTGGTCTTATATCCGTTTTACAGAGAAACGTCCAAGTTGATACATCGGAGTTTTTAAAATACTTGCAAAGTAGGTATGGTACTTGCGACGCCCTTGCCGAAGCCACGCCAACGGACCATCTGAGCAGACAATAACTCCAAGATCAACGTTTTGCGTTACAGAAGTTGTTAATGAGTGTCGACTCAGTAGGAAAGTTTGGAATTGTTCCTATCAAATCTAATCATTCAATTCCGCCAGGAGTTTCACAGAATAAATAAATCATCTGAGATATTGCTGACCATTCGTTCCTAGTTCAAGGCTGAAACAAAATCTCTCTATTGAAAGAATTAATCAGTAAACACAAAATCCCTCATACCTCATCAAATGAAATAACAGTTATTCGACATTGAAATGAAGAAAAACTGAGCCTATATAATAAATTATAGTTGAAACAAATTCAAACAATCAAACAAATCAATTGTGACAAAAAATACATGTCAAATAAAATACGCCACTGCAATGAACGTCAAATCTCAGTGTAGTTTAACTCGTAAATATACAGGGTGCCACGGGAAGTATTTCCATTTTGAAAACAGCAAAACGGTGTTAATTTTTTGAACAAAAAAATTGTTTACTTTTCTGACATGTTCATTAGGATATGCCATTTAATTTAACTTCCAAAAATATGTCAGGAAGGTGACGGTCGTCTTCTCTGATGCAGTTTTCAATTCTGTTGAGGAAGCTCTGCCATACTAGCTGTAGTGTCTCCTCGGTGATTAGTGCCACCTCTTCACGATTTGCCTTCTTCAAATCTTCCAAATTACGAGGTTTGCGTTGAAAAAATTTCTCCTTCAAATGTCCCCACAACAAAAATCGCAGATGTTGAGGTCGGAAGAACGAGGAGGTCAGGGCACATCTCCAAATCTTGAAATGACATGACCTGGAAACAAGTTTCGCAACAATGTCATCGAAACTCTTGCTGTGTGTGCAGTAGCTCCATCTTGCTGGAACCATACGTCCTGTTGCAAGTTGAACATCTGCAGTTGTAAGAAAAAAAGTTTCGATGCGTTGCTGCGAAACTTGTTTCCAGGTCATGTCATTTCAAGATTTGGAGATTGCCCTGGCCTCCTCGATTTTTTTTTGTGGGGACATTTGAAGGATAAAATTTTTCAACGCAAACCTCGTAATTTGGAAGATTTGAAGGAGGCAATTCGTGAAGAGGTGGCACTAATCACCGAGGAGACACTACAGCTAGTATGGCAGAGCTTCCTCAACAAAATTTAAAACTGCATCAGAGAAGACGGCCGTCACCTTCCTGATATTATTTTTTCAAGTTAAATAAAATGGCATATCCTAATAAACATGTCAGAAAAGTAAATGAATTATTTGTTTAAAAACTTAAGACCGTTTTGCTGTTTTCAAAATGTAAATACTTCCCGTGGTCACCCTGTACAATGTGGGTAAAATCATGCCATTATAAACGATACTGAGCTTATTTTTATCAACTCTGTAGCTGTGGCGACGCTAGGTAGAGGCTCGGGCCTCTACCTAAATTTTACCGTCCCCTTGCTGAAATATGGCCTTTGTTGAACGAAACTCTACAAACGTACAAACTTATCCGTACGGCGTCGCCACTGCTCTGTAGTTCACCGCGTTACATCTTCTTATGTATGTAACGTGCGTTCAAAAAAATTCGTGGTCAAGCAGGCTGTAGATTCTATTTTGCCCCTCATAGACTCTTAGGAAAAATAGAATCCACAGCTTACTTGACCACGAATTTTTTTGAACGCACGATATATCATTTCACTTAGTATTTGTTTGAAAGGATGGGTTCACTATCTAAGATTGTGATATTGTTGAAATTGAGGTTGAAATAGAACTTATGTCCTTGTCGATGGGTATTTTGGGCAAAATATATTCATTTTGTCACACCCTATCTTCTAGGTATTGCTTAGTTTGACTCACATATACCAATGTATAGAACACACCAACACAATAGGGAGGATCTGTTTGGTGGAGGCCAATCAGATATATAGAAGAAACGGAATTGGACCCAAAGGATATCCCTGTAGAATACTAAATGTTACGATTCCCTTCACGGAGGAGTGGACATCCCCACCCTCACGTTGAAACTACGATTGGTCAAAAATATTCTAATCCAGTTCAAAAGTCGACCTCCCGTTCACAGATGCTCCAATTTAGCAAGAAGACTCTGTGGGGTACTCGATCGAACGCCTTAGAGAAGTCGCAACTAACATACACAACCTACAGGAATGTAGGTTGTTCGGCTGAACGGTTTCAAAAGTACCCATATTGTAAATTTGGGATCATTTTCATCTCTGAACAGAACTGCTGCAACTGGTTACAAACGATCCTTTCCAAAACTTCAGAGACGGAAGAGATGGGGCCGTACTTCAAGAAAGGCAATATCTTGAAGATGAGGGTAACTGATGCTGAAGTAACGGGTTATCCATTTCGCGGTTTCAAAAGTATACGGCTGGAATTCGATATCTGTCAAACGAAGTTTTTAAAAAAATTTTTTTTTGTTTAGTTGAAAGTCTGACATTTATGAAAATGGATCCCTTGACTATCGCACAACGCATGAAAATTGTAAAAACCTAATACAAAAATGGCGATTCTGCCACAGCCACATATCGTACTTTAGAGCAGATTTTGGTTTACATTATCGTCCAACTACGCAAGCATTGGTAAAATTGTAAGAAATTTGAAGAGACTGATTGGTTACAGATATTGTAAGCCCTGTGCATCATCGTTTTGCTCGTACCACTGAAATATCGCTACTGTAAGTGAAATTGTTGCCGAACCCGAATCTGTCGATTCCTCGTCATTCTCAGGAATTAGGACTGTCTTAAGGCAAATTATGGCGTATTTTGCTTTAAGATCTACACCTACACCCAAATAAAATCCAGCTCACACAACAACTGAAGCCAGCCGACCATTCACACTAACATCGTGGATACGTCGAATGGGTGCTTGAACAACCGGCGGTGGACGGCGATATCAACTGGCCACCAAGATCATGCGATTTGACACTGCTTGACTTTTTTGTGGGGCTACGCGAAAGACCGTTATTATGCAGATAAACCTTCAACTCTTGAGTAGGTAAAAACCAATATTCGTCAAGTTATGGCTGAGATACCGCCCAATATGTGTCAAAAGGTGGTCGAAAATTACCCCAAAAGAATCGATGCTTGCAACAATTCGGGTGGTTGTCATTTAAATGATGTAGTGTTTCACACAAATGTTAACGTTCAAACTTCATAATAAAAAAGAAATATCATGATAAAAATTTTTTTATGAGTTTATTTACGTTTACTTTTGAAACCGCAAAATGGATAACCCTGTATATAGAAAATAGTACGTAAATAGAAAGAGCAGAAGCTCTGTCACTTCTTAAGTACCTAGACGTGTATTGACTCTATTAATCGGCCTTCAAACCTTCAGTTCCAATGAATACTTTTCAACAATCTGTTAATCCCACAGGGTATTGGAAATTTCCAGAGTTGTGTGGTCGAGAGAAGGAGTGCGAACATTACTTTCAGGCTCAGCGGTATTCCAAGCAAATATCAACAAAAACAGCCGACTAGCTAGGACTGCCAGACATACTTATGAACTGGTTCCTAGTAGTTAAAATAGTAAATATTATGCTGTTCATGAGAACCTTGTAACCTTTTATTCACCTGAAAGATTTCAAAGAAAAAAACAACAGGAGTAAATAATTAAATCCATGAATTGATACATGAATTATGAAAACCCCACTATGAACTTTTATTTGTTAGTGCTCATTTCTAGAGATAAGATTGTTTTGGCCAATTAAATTCATGGTTGGTTATCATAATTTTCATGATTATTGTACTACAGCCATATATCTCATGCAATAAAACTCGATAACCTCCTACCCACAGAATCTCCTATAGCTTTTGTTTGTCAAATTCATTTCCGAAACTGTTTTCAACTCGAGTGAGTTTGACAAATAGAACACGACCTCTATGTTCAATATTATAAATATATAATTTTGCTTAATGCGTTCCATCTAAGTTTGAGTAAACTCTTCCTTAAACGATGAGGATTTGCTGATAGAAAATCTCTTATCCGTTTATTATTTCAATGAATCTTTCATTTCAGAAAACTGAGATACTCAGTTATTTATTATTCTCTGGTGGTTATTTTTAACTCTACGCTCAGACTGGTAGCGGCCCGAAGATTAAATTTCTGGAGACTTGCAATGTAATTGAAAAATATCATAAGAAATGCGTAGGTGGCATATAAAGTGATTAATAAATTTTTGAACGTAACCAATATAAGGCATGGAATAGTTTTCTGATGTTTTCTTGGATTTTATAGCTGAAGTTACACAACTTGTTCAATAATTATCAGAAATCTTACATTAGAAATTGGTAAAAAAAATTTTCGGAATCTTGTAGAAAATATTTCTATGTTATCTAATTTTCATTATTTTACGAAATCAAGAAGAATATGTTGTTTTTCTGTTTTTTTTATTTCTTGTATTTTTTTAATACTTTTCATTTAGTGAATCAACTCAACATTCTAGGGGTAGGGTTGATCCCAATATGAGTGATATTTAGTTGTGTTCGACTGATTCGAAATAATTTGTTACTTCAGGAGAAAACATTAAACAGTGATAGTCATAATAGGGATGTTGACTACTTTTTGGAATTTATTTTATTTTAAAGATAAACCGTATACAAACACGAAAAAATTACTTTTTCCTTAAAAATATAGTAATTGCCAATAAAAATGAGGTAATGAAAAGACAATTCAAAATTCCCGCGGAAATGCTCAATTTCGTCACGTTCTGATGATTACGTCATTATCCAGTGAACATACTTTGACTTCTGTCAAAGCGAACTGATTTTGCCCGATCCCTTGTGGAAAAGTACAACTAAGCCTTCAAAATGAATAGGTCGGTCTGTAAATGCTGAATGAGGTGTTTCTTTTATTTGTAATAATAAATATGAGTTAAAAGTTTTCTACTTACAAAGACAATTTCACGTTTTTAAGCTCCGCTGCACAAAAATCCTTGTTTACAGCAAAGAAACTTGCGACCATAAGGGAATCTATCTTCGGTAAGTTACTACTATTACTCTTGATGAATCCTATCTCCATTATAAAGAAAATTGTAGATTATCGTTCTTGTAACGAACTAGGTATTCTGTTCTCTTTCAGCTTTCAACTTCGTAAGTTCGAATCATAGATATAATATATTATATATTTACTACGGTTCAAGTCACAGAACCGTGGGTTTCACAAAGCGTGATTGGCCATCAAATCGTTTATATTGAAGTAAGTCGATGGTTTATGTCAAAAATGAACTGAAAATTGCAGAGAAATGATGACATTTCAATAATCAAGGTGATTGGAGTTTTGTGGAACCCGGCCTATGAATGTATTTTATTGATCTGAGCACCGAACATTCGAATTTGCAATGACAATACCTGGATAGTGACGTCAATTACCTCTGATTGGCGTTCGCAGTCACGTGATAGTTGATAATAAATAACATAATTTAAATCAGCTTTATTTAATTCAACGAGAATAATAAGATCACTAAAATGATTTTTTAGGATTGCAAAAACTTTGTTCTATGAGGAAAACCTCAATTTATATGAATTCGTAACATGAGTCAACATCCCTATTCTTGTTACAGAAATGAATGATATCAATATTGTCAGCAATATGAGATACTTATATATTATGTTTATACTTCATTTGTTTTTTGTGACGAGTTCCCATTTCTGTTCTGTTCTGTTGTTATTGTTATTATTTTTTTGTACTAATACTCGTTGAACTCCAATTTCGGAACTGCATGGTTCTAATAATGTTTTCAAAATTCAGTGAATATCATTTATAAAGGAAAGGTTTTTTGTACAACGATCAGAAAATACGGAGAAGTAGGACCACAAATAGATCAAATTACGTTCCCATAAGGTTTTATAACTTTAGTTTCAGACCCACAATCAGAAAGAAGTTCGTTCATACTTTTCGTACTATCATCTGATAGTCAGACCAGTCTGCTGAATTATGACAAATGTAGCAACCTATCAATGGATTGAAAGTTGGATGGTTTATGTAGGTGAATGTTGATTTTGATGGTCAATTGGTATAGAGAATTGAGGAAATGGGATATTTCGATTCGTGTGATGACTTTCTTTGATATATCAGAATTGCTGCTTGTACTTTATTACTTTATTCTTTCTGAGTAACTAGTTTGTATGTCTATTTTAAAAACCTAATCATGCAACTATATTTCGAAAAATGATAACAACAAAATAATTGTTAATATTGTGAGAAATGAGTTATAATACTTCATATATTATTCGAAATAATTTTTCATCGTTTTTATTTGTATAATATCATTGTATAAAAATTATTCAATGAAAAAGTGTATTTTTTCAGATGACTTATCCTTCGAAAGTAAAGTTCTTTACTTCCTTGGCTTCTCTTTTCAATCTAGCCTCATCTCTTCTGTTATTGTGTGTCCGTTGGGAGATAATTTTTTAATCAATTCGTTTGAATTCAAATCAACAGAGACCGTTACCTATAAATTTTTGTATACTTTGTCAAACCGGAATACCTCCTTCCAGCTTATTACGTTTTCTTCAATCGTATAAAATCCTCATTTTCCATATTATTTCATGCGTTATATCAAATACAATTAGAATAACAGCAAGTTGATTTTTGTTTGCGCAAGTGTGCGGAAATTGATCTAAAATCAATTTGGTGATGGTCACAAACATGTTTGAGATTCGCTAGGAAATATCAAGAGCATATTTCTTTCTGATAATATAAACTGAAAATGACAGTTCAGTATCAACGATAATATTATTCTTATATCATTCAGTGAGCCATTTCCGTCCTGATTGAAAATTTTTTTTCCGACTACCACCACTAAAAAAATCCCAGATAAATGTATCATTGCACTTTTCTTTCGGAAGATTACCCAGTGAAAAAAAATATGTTCAAACAATTTCTTATCATTTCACGTAGATTCAGCTCATAAAATAATAATTTTGAATTGTGGCATATCCACTTCGTACATTCGAATAATATAAGATACCAAAAATTTTCACCATAAATCGCAAAATGATGCTATAGCTATATTTTTGAAGGTTAAATTTACGTAAAATGATTGAACATTCTTTAAACTTATTCTTCATTGACTACAGAATCGTTTAAAGGGAGAATGTAAGGGTGCAGCTCAAAAAATAGTTTTAAGGGTGGTCCTCTGTAACAAAATGTCGACAACAAATTTTGATAGACCTTTCGCTGCTGAAATACTTCTTGTTTAAAATTTTCATACCTCGACTGAGAATGGAGATATTGGATATATGGAATATTTTTGGTACTTGTATATTATATTGATTATTATTAATGGCATCCTAAAATTTTTTCTCTAGTGTAAAATACGAGTACATTTTGATTGAAATGGACTCAATAATTCCTCGTAGGATTTTTTTATAAACCTATTTCTATTCTGAGCTTTTTGATGATTTGCAAACTTGTAGTCATTTTCTTTGATTCCATGAGTTTTGCAATCTGATTTCTGACTACCATTCTTATTCATTCAAAAATTTAGGTTGGTATTGTTCAATAGTATATTATGCAACGAGCTAATAATAGCCATTACACGCAAGTAGCATTCTATACTTTATCCACAACTACTGAATATATTTCTTGAAGATTTCAATATTTGGCGACCGCGACAAGACCCTTGTATGACAAACGTCAAAAAAGTCAAGTTGACACATGAGAATTTTTGGAGAACTCATTTAATAATATGTAGTAATGAAATAGTATATTATTCGATGAGCGGTAATGCAGGTCAAAACACACGCAGATGAATTTTGAACCACGAGCCGTAAGGCGAGTGGTGTAATTCATCAAGTAATTCATCAAGTTTACACCACTCGCCTAACGGCTCGTTGTGCAAAATTCATCTGCGAGTGTTTTGAGCATTACCGCGAATTGAATCCTATACTTTATCCACGACTTCTTCAGTAAAATTCGAATTAATCTGCATTTTGAAAATTTTGAGCAGTTGTCAAAAGCGTTGACAACATTTCGTCCAACCGTCAAACCTCTGTACTCTGTGGTCGGGAATCAAATCAGAGTCTCTAACTAATCAAATCAAGTATTTTCGCAACTCAAAAATTTACGTTTTCCAAAAATATATCTGGAATGAATCGCTAGAACGTTATCTTGATGGCTGAAATAGATTTCTGGATCGATCCTTCTTTTTATTCATTTTTGTAAGCAATTTCATTTTTCCTAGGTATTTTTATTAGCGGGTGTTATGGGCGGGTGTTATTATAACACTCGCTTTTCGGTTCATAGACATGTCTACGGTTGTGTTATAGCTACTATTACACATAGAAATTATTTTAATAATTGACATACTTATTACTCTATAGGAGTGGATAAAATGCTTTAATTGACACAGTAGATCTGGCCATAGACAAACTACTAGTAGTTTATCTATGGATCTGGCTCTCGATTGACAAGGTATACCATATTTGTTAGTTGGATTACTTTAGAATACGTACGAAGAAAAATACAATTTGAAGAATATTATATCAAAGATGAATCTATGAAGCAGTTAAGTATATCTTATTAATCACTTGAAATGGCTAGATTATAATATAGTAGTCGTGAATAAAATATTATTCCATATTCGATCCGATAGAATTCGCCTATAACATTTCCTCAAGCTAATTGAGAGCCTCGTAAGGCATTTTTCTACGATGTTATTATATGTATGTAGAATCTATTTGGAAGTCCGTTCAAAATATTCATCCCATAGCTATTGATTTAGGTAACAATTGAATATTCGTTAAAGCTTTTTTTTTGCCCTCGAATGTATTCCTCCAGTGAAATGTATAGAATAATTGAAACGGATTCAATAAGTCTTTGAAAGATTGTATCCAAACCCATTTCTATTTTTTGATTATTGAAATCATGTCGTCATCAGTTTCTCCGATTACATAAGTTTTTCGAATTCATCTCTGACAACATTGTACATTTATTTCTATAGGTTTTCTGCATTGCATTGTTCGAAAATATAATTCCACTTTTTTATATACCAGTGGACAAACTTCAAGGGGAGATTATAGGCACATATTGACGGTTATTCTTCAATTCAACATTTCCTGATTTCACGAAAAGTTTCGAGTTTCTTTTCTGATCATCATTCAATTTTCCTTGTAGACTCATCAATATTAACATATATTTGGTAAGTGCAATAAACTTTCTACAAAATTGATATACTGAATGTTCATGCAAAATTTATCATAGTGTTAACTGAGTCATAGAAAATTCAACTGGAATATTGAAAAAAGAATTTTTAAATGACCATAACAGGATAACCGATTCAAGTGAAATTCGTTTTGTGAATCGAGGCAGATATACTGAATTGTCATGCACATTTACTGGTCATAGTGTTAACAGAACCATAGAAAATTCAATTGGAAAGAAGTAATAGTTTCCATAACGGGATATTCGATTCAAGTGAAATTTTGAAAAAGATCGCATTAACAGAACTATAGACTTATTTTTTTTATAATTAATTTTTACATATTTCATTTTCTCAATTATTTCCAGAATATAATTTCGGTTGTGCTGAGATTCTTCATTTATGTATTTGGTTTACATCTCAAGTCTTATATAAAATTTCGAGGAAATAGTCTTTCGCTTCACCTATGTAAGAGCGCTCATAAGTTCTTGCTCAAGGCCTTCCATAAATTTTTCTCTGTTCAATATTATTTGGATTACTTCCATCATATTTACTTTTCTGTTCAACGCTTTGGTCAACTTCACTAACCGTAATAAGAAAAACACTAAGGACTCTCAGAAATCTCAGAAAATTTATTTCTGAGAGTTGAGAGTCTAAAGTGTTTCCAGACGACCAACACGAATACTGGCCGAATCGTTGAACAGAAAAGAGAATATGATCGAAATAACTCAAATAATATATCAAGAATTTCACGTCAACACTTATTCCACTTGTTTGATACGATCAAATTCGCCTATACCTAGCATTCTTTCAAACTATGTAATTTAGGGTCCCGTAGGGAAACTAGTCTGTGATGTTATTGTATGTTGAATCTATTACGAAGTCCGGTCATAATATTCCTCCCTCAGTATTGATTCAGGTAACACTGGAATATTCGTATAACTTTGTTCTCAAATGGCATGTCACGTCTATTGTTCTCCCGTGATATTGGGGCTTTCTGACCTATGATGTGTCTCTCATAAGCTGCAGTAACTAAGGCAACACTACGTGTTGAATACAGTTTAATGCTGATGAATGAATTAATGTGGAAACATTTCGCTTTAGCATTAGGAGCATTTCGTGTCAAGCGCTTTCCACTTTGTGTATCAGAGATGAGGACGTGCAAGCAATATATGAATTTACGTTTTTTTAACAGTTTAAATGAGCGAATGATGGAATTTTGGAAAGTTTCCATAGCTACGTTCGTTCACATGGATGAAATATTTAAGCCGTAAAACCCATCATATTAGTTTTTAGCAACTCTTTCACTTATTTTCTTTCTGTGAGAATCTTCAAATATGCTCACATAGATGAAATAATTAAAAATAATAATATAATTAAAGTGGATTAACGATTGACAAGGTATGGCCATACTTGTTAGTTGTAGTACTTTAGAATACCGAAGAAATACCAATTTAAAGATATTATATAAAAAAAAATCTATGAAGCATCTGACAGCAGTGAATTATAATCTCATTGTTCCCTGTGATTAACCCTAGATAACGGGACATTCGTAAAATTTACGATGGTCAATATTTATCGTGATTTTTCGTTTGCTTCCGGATACCGCACAACGGGGTGAAACTCTCAGTACCTTCCTATTTAGTTGCTAGCTTGGCTCTAGTGTACAAAAATCGCATTATTTTTCAGTTGAATGCAGATTTTAGTCCGTATTAGTCAATTTAACGATAGTCCCGATTTACGGTTAGTTAGTTTTCGCGCGAGTTTTTTCCGGTTTGAATGTGTAACATTAGTTTTGTAATTGGGGAGAAATGTAAATATTATTTATCGTGTAACATTTGAAGATATGTCGTTTCAGCAGAACGACTTCAAAACGTCCATTATCTCAGCAGAATTAGAACAAGAAATTCGAAAAAATATGGAGGAAGATAAATATAAATGTAAATATATATAAGTATGGCCTTGCATCAACTCAATGGTTTTATTCAACAAAATACTTTGAGGAGGGAGGAAAACCTCTTTCACGATACAAGTTTTTGATAGATTGGAGTCGTCGCCTTGCTGAGCCATGAATGAAACGAAGTTATCGAATCCAACTTTGAGGCAAAATATCCACCAAGATTTGGTCTAATTTGAATATTAAATTTATTTATAAACTGCAGTTCCCCAGGAAAAAAAACGCAAAACTTTTTTCTTCTGCCTAGTAAAAAAATAAGGATGACTACAACTTATTATGGACAATGTGGACATCCGATATGTGGGGGAGCACCGCGGATACATTTGAAAAATGCAGTGATGATGGATAAGAATTCGAAATTTTTTATTATATTTTGGTTTTTTTTCAGTTTTCAATGTAGAATTTCAGCACTTTTCGTGAGTTTCCTCGAAATTTTTCCGAAAATGATGTTTTGTCGACTGTCGTAAAATTCACGATAGTCCCGCAATGACGTGTGTTGAAACAAGTCCCGTTTATCTATAGGTTAATGATTATTATTGAGGCATAGCAACAGATACGTATAATGGACGGATTTTACACATTCATGGATAAAATCGGTTGAAATTTTTCAAGCGATGTTATTTTGACATTTTTCTTTACTCAAGATTGCTTGAAAATGAATACCTACAAAAATATTAAACTCATACATCGGAGCTTATCTCGTTCTCGTTCAAATTAAATACAAGGAAATGCTATCAAATAGAGCATCCATGATAGCTCTTTCGATTATACAAAGGAATTCTAGGACCGATAATACGAAATGCCCCTTCTTTCAGGTATCATATACCGAAAACGCCAACTTTGGAGATCCATAAGAACATTTTTTTCCATAGCATTAACCTTGAACAAGTGGCGGGATGTTAACCTTTTTGTGGTATTGACCTAGCGTTCTTACCGTTCTTACCGTTCGCAAATTTACATGTTCAGTCAACGATGTGGACACGATCGAGATTATCGTCAATCAGACGCTATAGTACATATGTAAACAAAGTGGTTTAACGCGTATCATCGGCATGAAATCATCCACAATTAAAGCAGAGAACACTATTGTATTTACTTTGAACGAGGACGAGACTATGAAGTGACTTAAACTTTAGCCCCTTCTCCTCCATAGAAAATTCGTTCGTTGTCGTTCATATCTGCTCGCTATCGGAATGTATCAGATGTTTGTCAGATCAGCATATGAGAGATATATGCCTACTCTGTCGCATTCACAATAGAAAGGTCAAAGCGATAAGAGGGCTAAAAGGTTTCATTACTTCATACTCTCCTGAAATGGACCTGAAGTTTCAGTTTAATATTGGTTGATGTTAATCGATAAATATTGTTCTCTGCTTACATTGTGTATAGCATAGCGTTTGTTCATATCCATAAATATGGAAGCTGACTCTTCAAAATTCGAACATTATTGAGATATTCATTTCAAGCGGATAATTGCATTAGAATACAATGATCGAAACGCATCGACCAACCGACCGAATTCTGCTGACTGGAATTAATCTAGTGCAACGAACGAGGACTTCGCGAATTGATTAGTACCAAATAAGCAATGTTATTGTTATTGGTGACCGTTAACTTAACTATATGACAATATTTTGAAATAGTATATTATGCAACGAGCGTTTAATGATAGAGAGTGGATTTTTGGTTGGTTTTTAACTAATTTTCAATATAGAATTTAAAAAAAACACTTTGGCGCTTGTTCGAAATTTTATATTTTCTTAATTATGACAACCCTGTTACTGGGCTAACTCTTTTCTCATAGCACGTTTCCCTACCATTGCTATTAATTCACGAGGTGAATTTAAGCTATGACTAGTAAGCGTGTGCCCAAATCACCGAATGAATAACAGCCATTATACGCGAGTAGCATACTATATTATACCACGACTTTTGAATATATTTCTTGAAGATTTATCATTTGGCTACCGTGACAAGACCCTTCTATTACAAGTGTGGAAAGTGCCGATTGGAGACATGAGATTTTTTGGAGAACTTGTAATTGTATATTTTGTAATGAAACTTGCTTTAATTGATGTGATAAAATAGATTGTACCTCTATTGACAGGTTATACTGATATTTGTTATGTTAGTTGGAGTACTTCGGAATGCTGATGAAATATCAATTCAAAGAATAATATAAAGCTGAATCTATAAAGCATTTGATAGCAGTGAATAACATCTCATTATTCATTTGTGATTATGGATATTTTTATCACCGAGAAAACCAACGTGAAATTAGTAGATTATACTAAGGCATGGATGAAAGTAGATTTGGCATTCAATTGGCGAGTAAGATAATTCAATAACTGATCGATTACCTTGAAGTTTTAGATGAGAGATGAGTACAAAACTTTTGAATTTTCAGCAGAAATTGACACGCTGGGAAGATTTCTCGACTTACGATGGAGAAATTCAACCATCAATTGGATGGTAACCTTTGGAATATCTTCTCCTTAGTTCCCGATTTGTCGTAATATCCATTTGGTCCATAGAAAAAGGCATTTGGCGGACTACAATCCTTCGTTCGCGAATGAACGTAACAAGCCGAATGATTTCACAAAAATGCATCCGAAAGTCTCCAAAATCTGTCAGAGGTATATGTATAGAGTGTGACGAAGGCTATAAAGAAAAATGTAAAAAGTGTGCTCTCTAACTTAATTAGAAAATCTTTTATAGAAAATTCCTTATTTTATCCACCCTATAGTATATCGCCATTTTGTCTTGTTTCTTTTGATAAAGCTGTGCTGTGCCAACACATCCAGTAAAGAACACATTGTTCACAAGCCGTAACCACGCAGTGAAGTCTTGCGCCATGAAAACAACAGATCTGCAGTTTTTGTCGGATGCAACGCTTTATCTCTCAAGCGAACTGAAATGGTGCCTTCAATCTTTTATATGTGCAAAGCAGAACCCGAGAAGCCATCAATTGTGCTCGCATTACAGAGCTTCTTTCATAGGTTTCGAGCCCAAATTTATAGCATCAGGCCAGTGGTGGCGAGTGTTTTTATTTTGGTTACATGTGGGCAGGTACAGGGGGTCTAGGGGTACAGAGGAGGGTTCAGGGGATGGAAAAAAATTGAAAACTAACCTTCAAACCTAGCATACTAGAGATTTTGTTACTTTTCTTAGTATCATCTTGGGATACTGGCACATTGAAGTTTTTCAATTTTCTCTGTTGAATGACTTGAACCCTTGACACTGGATCTGATCCATTCTCTTTGATCGTCACCAGAGAACAACTTACAAAAACAATGAAGACTGTTACTAATTTCACACCACCATCTTTCAATTTCATAAGCGTCTATGTTGAAGGCTCTTTTATTACTGCGTGTTTTACATTTTGTATAACATGCGTGATCGATAACTTCGGTTTTGGACGACCGGCACCTTTGGTTTTCTGTTTTTTCCGCGAAGCAAAACAAAAACGAATTATATTCAATATTGTATGGTAATGCAAATCGGATTCTCAAATTCTCCGCCATAATTGCGCGAAACAAGAAACACGGTAGACAGAAGCTCACCCACGACGTACAGGGTGACTCACTTATCTTGGTAACCTAATTTTTCTCGAAAGCGATAAATATTCTTTTCTTCTGTTGACGGTATTTGGTACAAGTCAAATTTGATTTCAGGTGTGCATAGAAGTCGGAGAAAATAATTGAGACGCCAGGCGTCGCGACGCTATCAATTTTTTTCTTCAGGAACATACCTTTTTCATAATGTCATTCGAAAGATGATTTAATTTTGAATATTTCTCCTGAAGACCGTTTTTCTTCTATTTTTCACCATTAGGCTACCCACAGCTATTCCGTTTAATTTTTTCTATATTGTGACAGTATGCCTTGATGTAGATACATAGATATGATTGTGTTCCTGAAAACAAAGAGACTTTGTAACAAACTATGTCTGATATATTCATCAAAAATTATATCTTATAACAATATATATTTTTTATAATAAATTCCACAGTCATTATGATCAATACATAGATTATATCTTTTCCTCTGTTTCATTATATCAAAGTTACTTTGGCCAAATATTGTGTTCACTCAGAACAAGTAACTTATAGTGAACTAAGGAAAAGATATAATTTAGACATGGATTCTAATGACCGCTATATAGAACATATGATTCGACATGTTTCGTTTGTTATAACAAAATGTTTATCTTATTAATGAATATTTGTTGAATGAAATGATTGAGGAATTGTATGCTACAAAGACTCTAATATTTAAAACGGAATCATATCTTGTCTCTTAATCAAGGCATATTGTCTGTATACAAAAAAATAAAGAGAATAGAATTACATAATAATGGTAAGAAATGAAAAAAAAATTTGTTTGTGAAAGAAATATTCAGAATTGAATTATCTTTCAATAAAAAAGGAATGTTCGCAGAGAAAATTTTTGATAGCGCCGCTCAGCCTGGTGTCTCAATTCTTTCCTCCGACTTTATGCACACCACAAGTCCAATTCGACTTGTACCAAATACCGTCAACAGAATAAAACATATTCATCCCCATTTCGTGAAAAGTTAGTTACCAAGATAATAAATCGTCCTGTTCACGGTAAACAGTCGATAGTGTTAAGCTGAAATAGGTATTTCAGCTTAGTACTATCGACTGTTAAGCCGGCCATAGACATCGTTTTCCGTATCCGTTTTCCTCGCCTCGGTTTCGAACCGCCGAGTCATATCGCGGAACTGTTTTGCCCACACACTTCGGTAGATTCTATCAGTCATTTGCTCTCGTTCGTGAATAAGCATGTCATGAAGAAGAAACATCTCTTAGCAGTGGCAGCTTAGTTTCGTGTGCTGAGTAAAAAAAAAGAAACGAGATTCATACTACCCTAATGTAAGAAAAAACCGCCGATTCTCTACGAAATCCACACACACACTCGGTAGGGCACGACAACCGATGAACCGTCCTGACAAAAATCAAGCATGGGCAGATATTTTTACCGACGAGGCGTACCGACGGTTCTTCGCCACAGAAAGCAGCCTTTAGCGTCTACGCGGATATTTTCATTGGCGTTCAACGTAATTGTCAAGTTCCGGAGTCTGAAATGAAACGGAAATTAAATGTAAAATTAAATGCCCGAAAAGAAAACGTTACAATTTAGATGAAAATATTAGTTGCACATGTTCACTAATGTGCCAACCGCCACTGGATGCAACGCTTTATCTCTCAAGCAAAACAAAAATGCTGCTTTCAATCTTTTATATGTGTAAAGCAAAATCCGAGAAGCCATCAATGCTCGCATTACAAGGCTTCTTCATAGGTTTCGAGCTGCAAATTTATAGCATCCATCACAATTTTACTCGAACCGTTTTTCCTGCAAATTTCGTCGAAGATACTTAGTCTAGAAAGTTGATAGTTAAAACTCGCCGCTCAGGTTCGAGTTCCACACTCGTTCTTGTTTCCCGTAACCTAATTTAAGTTGAAGGCGTTGGGAAAGCAGACTAATCAAACTCTTAACTGCTTCATTTAAAATAACTTGCGGAATTCATCCTTTGTTTAATTCGAGCGCTTCGAAAATTGGAAGGTGTTTTTTGCGCGTTCGTTTCTAGGTAAAGAGCATGCTATTTACTAGGTAGAAAAAAATGAATTCTAGAAATTTGAAGCAATGTTTCATTTTGAGTGTTTCAATAAATCACTTACGTTTCGAATAGTGTGTTATTGTTTTTCAAGACTAGAATGAAGTCGCCCTATTTGGGGCTCATCAGTATGGAGGAGCTCCGCTTGAAAGGCATTCTAGGTCCCCTTAATTGAAGAAATGTCGCCTAGCTCTGAGTATAACAGAACCAAAACGCCATCTCTTTGGGATCCTTACGAACACCTACCTCCGATGAATGAACTCTGAACGATGTGCGAGATGTAAGGATCCCAAGAGATGGCGTTTTGGTTCTGTTATACTCAGAGCTAGGCGACATTTCTTCAAGTAAGGGGACCTAGAATGCCTTTCAAGCGGAGCTCGTCCATACTGATGAGCCCCAAATAGGGCGAATAGCTATCTATGGATGCTCTGTTTGATATTACCACTATGCATGTTCTTTGTTCGTTGACGGGATTAGTTCCGAAGTGTGGGTTTAATATTGGTTGATTTTAAATCGATTAATATTATTCTCCGCTTTCATTGTTTATATTATGCCCGCGTTACTGTTAAACGCATGAAATTTCATTCATTACTATTATCACCACGTCTGGTTTACGACGAAGAAACGAGCGTTTCCACTTCATCGACTGAAGGTTAAGTCCACAAAGTTGGTCTACCACCAGTTTGTATGAAAACGGATAAACATCTCGCACATCGTTCAGAGTTCATGCATCGGAGGTAGGTGTTCGTAAGGATCCCAAGAGATGGCGTTTTGGTTCTGTTATACTCAGAGCTAGGCGACATTTTTTCAAGCAAGGGGACCTTGAATGCCTTCAAGCGGAGCTCCTCCATACTGATGAGCCCCAAATAGGGCGAAATAGCTATCTATGGATGCTCTGTTTGATATTAGCACTATGCAGGTTCTTTGTTCGTTGACGGGATTAGTTCCTAAGTGTGCGTTAATATTGGTTGATTTTAAATCGATTAATATTATTCGCCGCTTTCATTGTTTATATAATGCCCGCGTTACTATTAAACGCATGAAATTTCATTCATTACATGAAAACAATATTCGAAACTTATCGCGCTTACGTTTCGAATAATGTCTGTTTTTTTCAAGGCTGAAATGAAATGTCCTCGTATTTATGTTTTCCGAAAATATGTGAATATACTTATATGAAAATAGTTGTTTCTATTTTCTCTGTTTTCTAGCGAAATCATTATTTTATTGTGAACAAAAGTCGACAGAAAGTTTGATACCTAAATTCCAGAATTTTTGAAATGAATCTTCAAAACAGTTTCGGAAATATTTTGTCGAATGAACTACATAGTGAAATCACCAAACTGGTGCCCCACAATACAGGGAAAACTAGGGTGACACATTTATGGAACCAGTTCACGGAATTTCTTCTTAAGGGAAACTACACTTCGGATAGAAACGACTCCAGGAAGAGTAGTAACTGTTCGACAAATTATCTCGTGAAGTTGTCATTCTGAATACTACTCTAGGGGATATTTATTGATATATCACTCACCTGACAGCTCGGGAATCTGATACAAATGTCATTCGCCAAATTGCTAAGCTACAAACTTTCACGAGTGTGAAACTAGCAACGGTTCCTGCCAGCAACGGTTTTTTAGGGATGCTCCGTAACTCATAATCCCGGAGTGTAGAAATATTCCATTTCATTATCAGATTTAGTAATTTTACTGACTGTGATATGAACAATCGATAATTATATCTGAAAATTGACTTTCAGGTCATAGAAACGACATATGTTTCCGAGTCACTCGATGATCGAGATCAGGTTGATGTTGTATATACGGACTTCAGCGAGGCCTTTGATCGTGTGCCGCATAGACAACTTCTGGGAAAGCTGTACCATTTCGGAATTTCGGTTGAAATAATCGCTCTCTTGGAGTCTTATTTATGTGATCGTGTGCAATTTGTTGAATATGAGGATGTGAGATCGTTTTTGTTTGCAGCCACCTCTGGAGTTCCACAGGGATTGAATTTGGGACCTCTGTTGTTTCTTTTATTTATAAACGACATCTCAGATATTATTTTTTCCCCGAGAAACTCCTGTTTGCTGATGATCTCAAATTATACAGAAGGATAAAGAACTTTCTTAACTGCCTTTCTACTGCAGAGTGATCTCAATAGATTACATAAATGGTGTGTTGATAATGGACTTTTTTTGAACATTGACAAGTGCAAAACCATGTCATTTGCAAGGAAGGCGTCACTAATAGTCTCTGATTAAAAAGTAAATAACCAACTTTTAAATAAGGTTAGTCAATTCAAAGACTTGGGGGTTACTTTCGATCAAAATTTGACCTTTCCTGTGCATATAGAAAGCATAACAGCTAGCGCCATGAAAACTTTAGGTTTTGTCATTCGTAATTGTACAGAGTTTTCATCCTTAGAGGCAATTTTGTTCTGTTTATCGATCATTGGTTAGAAGTAAAATAAATTATTGTAGTTCAGTGTGGAATCCTTGTCAAGCTTGTATTGAGAGAGTGCAGAGGAAGTTCACCTTTCTGAAAAAGCATGGCTTTTATCCAGCACGAAATTATAATTATAATTCTCTTTTGGATGAGTTTGGATTCAGTTCACTCAGAAAGGTACTCTAGATTAAAGATTTAGTATTCATATCTAAATAACTTATAATAACCGGATTGATTCATCGCTTCTACTTTCTCAGTACTCTTTCATGTTCCTCGTTTTGTGTCAAGATCGCCTGTAACTTTTCATCTCAATGTATTTTAACACTCAGCACCACTTTTTTTGTCCGCTTACTACATGTGTAGAAGTTATAATAGCCTCAGTGATGTTGATATATTTTTTTTTGTCTTTGCCAATGTTTATTCGCTCAGTGTCGAGTATTCTGCAGATTATAATGGTTTTTGTTTGTATTGAAGATTATGTTATTTGGTTTGTAATTAATGTGCGTATTAGAATCGGGATAAAAAAAATTTTCTACCTATACATCTGTAATTGGACTTCGGTCTGTTGGACGTATTATTTCTAAATAAATAAATAAATAAATATGTGAAAATAGTGTTTTTCAAAAGTTGGGTGCACGGTAACTGAAAAAATTCCAAAACAGGACTTTTTACATAACTTGAATGAATTTTTGCTTTATTTATGATATGATGATATAAACAATATGTAGTAATTGATGAAATCCATTGTCAGGCCATAGGAGGGGTACGAAAGGAGCCAGGTGAAATAAAAGTACCTGTTCGCAGATGTTGATTATGATACAGATAGTTGATAACTATGAACAGAATTGATTGTCGGGCCGTAGGAACGTGAGAAATGAACTTTGAAATTTCACCTGCTAAAAATATGTAAGTTACCTAGATAAAATGCAAACAAAGCTTTGTCACGTGATCAACATCTGTGAACTGGTCTCATCATGTGACAAAGCTTTGTTTGCATTTCATCGAGGTAAATTATTCTTACCTGGTGAAATTTTTGAAGTTCATTTCTGGCGTTCCTATACGGAACGACAATCAATTCCGTTCATATCTATCAATTATTTGTGTTATAAACAACTGCGAACCGGTCTGAGCATGTGACAATGTCTTTTTTATATTTTATCCAGGTACCTTCATTTCACCTGTCCCCCTTCGTACCCCTCCTTCGTACCCCCCCTACGACCCGACAAGGATTTAATCGATTACTAACTATTGTTCATTCGAGTTATGTTACAAGGCCTGTTTTGGAATTTATTCAGTTACCCTGAACCCAACTTTTGGAAATCACTATTTTCACATATGTCTTTTCTATGGCCTGAAAGTCAATTTTCAGATACAATTATCGACAATTCATATCACAGTCACTAAAATTACTAAAACTGATAATGAAATAGAATATTTCCACACTCCAGGATAATGAGTTACGGAGCACCGTAAAAAAACTGATGCTGGCAGGAACCGTTGCTAGTTTCACACTCGTCAAACTTTCATAATACAATCCAAAAATTTTTCCAGCAAAATTTCATCTCAAGTCGTATTACATATGATTATTTCCTTCCTATTAATTTCAACCAATTGCTATCAAGAATTGGTATGTCAAATATGAATTTTAAGTGGATAAATTACTTAACAACTGTCAGCTTAGCCGTCAGCATGCAGTTTGCCAAGGTTTCTATGCTATGTAAATTATCATTGTTCTAATCATTTAAATGAAAAAATGTTGAATAACAAATATGTTTATTTAACTCAGGAAATAATTATCCTGTGGAAAAATAAAATGCTCAAGGGATATTACCCACAATAAATAATCAGTGTACTATCTCAATGAAAAATATGCAATGTATATAAGTCATTCATCCTCTCACTAAATTAACACAGAGAAATAGTTTTCATGACTCGGGTATCCAACAGCTATCTAATGTGAGGGTCACTGAATGGGAAATAGTCATTTACCCACATGAAAACTCAAAGGATATCGTAGGTTCATCTGTTAGTCCAAGATTAGTTAGGCTTGATGAATTGAACTACGTGAGTAACTAATTGGATTAACTCTGCCATCAAGTAATTATCCTGCTGGAGTTATGTTGGCTCCTCTGGGTTGAGCTTTCAAACGGGTAATGAATATATTCACTATATCAGATCCTAATAATTATTGCTACAGTTGCTTCACTCAACATTTTAATCTGTTGAGTGCATGAAGAGTTGATTTTCAAAATCAAAAATCCATGGAATTGATTAATTCTTGCGAGTGCTATATCGTTTTGCCCAATGTCTATAATTTTCTAATTTTGATTCAAAAATGGTCTCCGTCCGTCCGTCTGTTAGAACGATAACTTTCCAATTCCTTAGAGAGTTCAGATTTTCAGGGCGAGTTCAGTTCCTAAAAATGTTCAACATTGTACAGGGTTTTCCATAAAATATGGCAATTCAAAATTTTTGTTTCTCAATATCTCAGACGAAACGGAACTAATCGAAAGGAAATGTTGCGGCCACATGCAAGGTACTTATAATAAGCCGCATGTAAAATTTCTTGGCTATAGTGTACACAGAACCATAGAAAACTCAATTGGAATATTGAAAAGATGAAACTTCATATCGACATAAGAAAATGTCCCATTCGAGTGGAATTTATTTTGTGAATGAAGATTTATATACTGAACGTTCATGCAAAATTTTGATCATAGTGTTAACAGAACCATAGAAAATTCAATTGAAATATTGAAAAGAAGAATCTAAATATTTTCAATACAGGATATCCGATTCGAGTGAAATTTATTTTGTGAATATACTTAATGTTCGTGCATAATTTCTGAACAAATATAATTCCGACTGTTTTGAGATTCTGCATTTACATATTTGTTATTAAAGTAATAGTATTATTGCTTCACCAATGAACGAGCGCTCAAAAGCTCCTGCTCAGGACTTTTCTTGAATTATTTTGATTGGGCAGGAGAATATCAAGCATTGAAAATTTAGTGATGGCAAACGCAGCTCCGAAATAATATAATATGTTTCTGGTCTATTTCGATGCGAGCAATTTTCTTCTCAAAAGTGTACGTGATGTTCGGAACGTTTTTATTATATGATTTGGCTGTGTCGATCTACACAGAACCGTTATGACGTTTTTGATGACTCTATATACCAAGATATTCCATTCAGCCAATATCTCGGCCCTCAGACATGGTGGAAAGTTTAAACGTAAAACGTAAAAAAGTTTCCGCGGAAATTCTTTTCAAAGTTTTTCCTGTATTGGTGTCTGTTTACTGTCTGTATTGAATATCTTGGGACATCAAAAACATTTCATCATAAATCGCAAAATGGCGAATGCGCCAATACTAATAGGAACTATTGAAAAGAATCTTAATAACCTTTGATTCATAGCTATTTTTCTTGAAGGTTAAATTTACGTGGAATGATGGACATTGTTTCATTATATTTTCTTTCACTGGACAAATGTTCAATGAAACATGAATATGAGGATTCATAAAAAATTTTCTGTGGTATTTTTTTTGTGCCATTTTCGTTTGAACTTTCAACATTGTCTGAGAGTCGAGTATTGGCTGTATAAAACATCGTACATCTTGTGGATATCTGATTCCTTGAAAAGTAATCGAATAGTACTAATTCTCAAAAATTTGAATTCATGAAAAATTAGAATACCTGATATCCGCCGAGAAATATTTCTTGGGTAATACTAAATTCTCACAGAAATATATTTCAAACAAATTCTTATTTATTGCACTCGGTGCATTCACTGAGGCAATTAAGTGATTTAATCATAACAAATGGGGTACCCCAAGGAACTGTTTTGGGCCCACTGTTGTTTTTAATTTATGTAAACGGTCTCTTTTCATTGGAAATAGATGCTAATATTTCATCATTCGCAGACGACACCGTAATTCTCTTCACTGGTACGACATGGACACAAGTTAAGGAAAAAGCAGAACTCACTATGCAGAAAATAAGAAACTGGTTCTATGAAATGGACTTGACACTTAATCTAGATAAGACAAAGTTCATGACGCTTTGCTGCAGTAAATCCAATTTGCCAAACATTGAACACCTAATGTTGAGAGGAGAGAATGTAATAGATTATATCGAAGGTGTAGAATCATATCCCTATTAAGGTTGTGATAAATAGGCATTTGAAAGGGATATCATATTAATCAATTAGTGAAAAAGTTAAGATCGATCCTTTCCACTTTTAAACATATAAAAAAGATTTTTGGAATTCATGAGCTCAAAATTCTGTATCATTCACTGGTGGAGGTCTCATATACAGTACGGCATTTCGGCATGGGGAGGAGCATATAATTGTCATAAAAATCACCTTATGTGATACAGAAATATTTTTTTAAGATTATTTATAACAAAGATCGTTCCTACCCCACAGAAAAAATTTTTGAGGAAACACCTATTTTCAATGTGTTCAGGCTTTACTGTTATAAAGTGTTATGCTTGCAATATAGGAGTAAAAATGCCCTGAAGCCAATTGAGCATAAACACAGTACCAGGTACAGAGAACACAGTCAATATGAGACTGACAGAGCGAGGAAAACGTAGGACAGAGATCTTATTATTATTATTATTATTATCGACTTGAGCCTATTAGCGTAGAAAGGGTGTGATTTTCACACCCCCTAGCGATCGGCTATCACACTCCCTACTAAGGGGAACATTCACTCATCCCGGATAGCAAGTATCAGGGGGATTGAGCTCTGAGGTCTTCGGTGTTCTTCTTCTCCTGGGTCCTGGGTTGTTCGTCCTTCGTTGCTTGGTCCTGGATCTCTCGGTTGATGTCGTGGTAGTTGGTTTTGCAATGTTTCCCTCCATGGTTGTTCCTGGTGTCCATCGTGACCTACAAACTTCCTTACCGTTCTAGCAGTACCAAGAAGTACTGCTTTTTGCATTACTTTAAACAGGTTTTCATCCAAATCTAGCTCCCTGAGGTTGGACTTGAGGCTCTTAGGAATAATTCCTGTGGTTGATATGAGAATGGGAATGGTTCTGGTACTAGACATTCCCCACTGCCTTTTAATCTGAAGTTCAAGCTCTCGATATTTCGATATTTTTTCAGCATATTTTTGACGTAGATTGTTGTTGTTCGGGATGGCTACGTCTATAAGTATTGCTCTCTTCTCTTTTTCTTCACTAGGATTATATCTGGCCTGTTATTAGCAACTGTTAAATTTGTAAGTACTGTGCGGTCCCAGTATAACCTGTAAAGGTTGTTCTCCAGTATTACTTCAGGCTGATACTTATAATATGGAATTGTTTCGGACTGCAGAATCTTCAGTTGGATGGCGAGTTCCTGATGAAGTATTTTACAAACTGCATCATGTCGACTCTTATATTCATTTCCAGCAAACATTTGGCAGCCTCCTGTAATATGTTGGATTGTTTCTGATGTTTGGCATCCGTAGCGGCATCTATCGTCGGTGAGGCTCCTATCCTTCATGATATATTTCTGATAGTTTTTAGTTTGCACTACTTGATCTTGAATGGCAAGGAGGAAACCTTCTGTCTCAGGAAACAATCTTCCAGAAGTCAGCCAGTAGTTCGACGCAGGAATGTCGACATGTTCCTGGGTGACCTCGTTCAGGTGTCTTCCATGTAGGGGCTTTTCTCTCCATCTTTGAATTTTATCACTATCCGTCTGTGTGGTGTTTTCATGAGGGTGCTCGCTTAGTAATAGAGGTGTTGAACAATCTGCTTCAATCAGTATCTTATGTAAGTCCGATGTGTTTGCTTTATCTATAAAATAATTTCTCAAGTTGTTTATTTGTTCAGCTGCCATTTTCTTTATGTCCACAAAGCCTTGTCCGCCTTGAGTTCTTGGAATTGTTGTTCTTCAACACAGCATTTAGGATGATGCTTGTTGGCCTTTGTACATAGTGTTCTCATTTTCCGTTGGAGACGATCGAGATCTGTATTACTCCACTTCACTATTCCGAAAGAGTAGGTGAGAACTGAGCAAGCGTAGGTGTTAACAGCTTTTGTGAGATTTCTGCTGTTCAGTTTCGTTTTCAGAACGCTCCTCATTCTTCTGGTGAACTCTGCTGTTAGTTCGTCCTTCATCACTCGTTGGTCTATCCTTTGACATTGCTTCATACCTAGGTATTTGTATAGATCACCTGCCAGCATTGCCTTTATTTCTTCTCCGTTAGATAAGGTGAGAGGTGTCTGTTGGATTTTCCCTCCTGCTATATTTAGGGAACGACATTTGTCCAGTCCAAAGTTCATGCTGACGTCTTTGGAAAACATCTCCACTAGTCGTAGTAGGCACTCTAGTTGGTCTCTGTTTGCTGCAATCAGTTTTAAGTCATCGACGTATAAAAGATGGTTAATCAACATATTGCTAGTGTTGCCTTTCAGGTTGAATCCCTTTCTGGAGGATTTTAAAATAGTTGATAACGGGTTCATTGCCATGCAGAACCACAATGAACTCAAAGAGTCTCCTTGAAAAATTCCTCTCCTGATGGATACTGTGCCAGTTCTTATGCCTGTTCCGCTGATTTCGATGTTAGTTCGCCAAGTTGACATAACTGTTTTGAGAAAGCTCACTATTCTTGGATCTACTTTATAGATCTCTAAAACTTTTATGAGCCATTCATGCGGCATGGAGTCGAAAGCTTTCTTGTAGTCAAGATAAGCCGTGAACAAATTTCTCCTCTTCTTATGGGCTTGGTTGCAGATTATAGAGTCGATTATCAGTTGTTCTTTGGATCCCATTGCACCCCTGGAGCATCCTTTCTGTTCTGATGCAATTATATTATTTCGTTCGCAATGGGAGTATAGTCGACGTGTAATGCAAGATGTTATGAGCTTGTACATAGTTGGCAGGCATGTCACTGGCCTGTACGTTGCTGGATCGTCTGTACTTTGGTGATTTTTTGGCAGAAGATAAGTTATACCCTCTGTCAGGAAGGAGGGCATACTCTCTGCACCTTGTAGAATTTCATTAACTGCCTTAGTTAAATTACTATGCAAACAGTTGAATTTTTTCAGCCAAAAACTGTGGAGCCCGTCTGGTCCAGGTGATTTCCAGTTGTGCATTTCTTTGAGAATATCCGAAAGCTCTTGTTCTGTGATGACCGTAAGGGACATTTGTGCGGTGTTGGTTTGAGTTTTCTCTTCGTTTTTTATCCACTCGGCATTTTTGTTGTAAGTAGTAGGTGTTGACAGTTGTTCGGTCCAGAATTTTTCCATGTCATCCTTATTCGGATAGATGTTTGGGGAGTTCTGTTGTTTTCCATCCAGATGTCTGTAGAAATTTTTCTCCGAGTTTTCAAAGGAGATGTTATCTTGTTTCCTCCTGTTGCTCTCTTTATATCTTCGCAATCTCTCGGAGTAGACACTGAGTTTTTGTTTCAGTGTGTCGATGCACTGCTTTACTGTTGTGTTTTCTTCTTCATAGCTTGAGTGCTTGCGATTTCGATAGATAATCGATTCCACCAACGATTTCAGCTTGATTGTTCTGATGCCATTTTCATATTGTGTCAGCCTTCCTATGTCCTGCCGACAGCGTTGAACTTTTTCCTCCAGCCTCCTTTGCCAGTGAGGTAGGCGAGGTTGTGGACAGGGTTGATTTGAGTGCTGTCTTGGTTTGGTCTTCATGCCCAGCACTTCCACTACAGTTGTTGCGGCACAATAAAGGATGAGATGGATCGTTTCCAGTTGTGTTGCCATTGAAAGGAATTTTGGTATGACATCAGTGTTCATTATCTTGAGGATGACTGCAAGCTTTTTGGATGATCTGATCCTAGGTAGTGTTGGTCTGGAGAGTGGATCAGTGCCGTTGTATTCGCTGAATAATCTGTGCATTGCTGATTCAAGACGTTCCACTAGAGCTTGTCGTTCTTCGTTCGAAATTTTATGGGCAGTTTCTACCGAGGTATGAACCTGAGGTGATGAATGTTCATTCTGTGTTTCGTCGTCCGTTTGAATATCTTCTTGGAGCGGTAATTGGAGTTCAGTTGTTCTTTCTTCATGTGTTGCTCCATGGTTGTGCTCTCTGTTTCCAGAAGTTGTGTGTTCTTCCCTATTATGGTTTTCTTCGTTGTTTAATTCATTGACAACTTCATTTTTAATTTCCTGCAATCTGTCTTCTGATATAAGTTTGTTTCTGAGGATTACGCGATATTGGTCAGCTATCCTCTGTTCAGTTACTTGTAGATCTGGAAAACATCGCTTGAATTCATTGAATAACCGTTGTCTGTATCCAGTTAGTTCTTGACCCAGGTTTGTTATTTTATAGTAGATGCGCATGATCGTTTCATTGATACAACTTGTCCATTTCATGCGTCTTCTGGGTAACCCTGCTTGAGTGAACGCTGGTTGAAGATCCTGCGTAGCACTATTTGTAGGGGGTGGCACTGCTGTTGTTTGCCTCCTTGTTCTTCCTGTTGAGCTGTAGTGTTTTTGTATGACAGGGGCCCGCCTCCTCAGCGCCCTGCCACTGACGTCCCGCATGTTGTCATGTCCAGCGCCAGCTCCAGACATGCCCTGACGATCCTCAGGCAGCGACTCAATATTTCTACTCCTTAATTGCACCATCATTATGGTTGCATTTTATACTACTGCCAGGTTTAGCTCGGGTACCTCGGGTTTGCTAAGCCCGTACTCTAGAACTTACCATTCCAGAGCCCCTGAGGCTAATAATTATTATTATTATCATGCAAACTTGATCAAAGATAAATAAGTAGCTTACGTTTACTTCGTCCCATTTTTACTGATGGATGTATTTAAAAGATTCAATAAAGTATCCAATATTTTAATTCGAATCAAAATAATTATTTTTCCAATATGATTATCCCGCGAATATTTAGAACTTCACGTCACAGCTCAAATTTTAGTTTCAGGTGGTGAAGGAAAACCAAGAAAGGAAACTGCAAATGGAATTGAGTTGACGAAAACAACTGGTAACTCGTGTTCAAAATTACCCCATGAATTTCGAAAGTCACAATATAAAGATGAATATTTGATATAAGAGTATACAGTATCACATTTGGATTCTCGAATAACACTTGAGAACACAGTGCATAGTCGATTTATTATTACTGTTTCGAATAACTCATCAATGCATAGAATAACTGAAAAATAAATATAAGAGCTCAACAATGAATTGAGGAGATATAAAAAACTAGTTAGCAGCACCTTTCAATAACTAAACGCCCAAGTTCATTAAGTTTGGATATTACATTTTTCCAATTGCTGTACTTAAAAATTTATTGCTGTATCGACGCTCCTAAATGAACCTTTTATAGTTCTCAGGCTAAATGAAGGAGCCAAACGAAGTACTCATAAGGTAGTTAAATACGTACATAAATGTAGCTTTAGTTGATTCCAGTCAAGATTACAGAAATTGTATCAAAGCAATTAACTTCTTGTATCTATATTGTACTAACCTCACTTACGAATACAATATTCGTTGGAGACATCTAATGAAATATATCTCAAATCTGATTCTATACATCCCGAATCTCACTTGGCTTTTGAGCGCTCGTTCTACTCAAACGAGTGCTATATCGTTTTGCCGAAATGTCTGTGATTTTCTGATTACACTTTATTCAATTCTGTTCGTGGGGCCGTCCGGCTGTAAGCTTATAACTTTCGAAGGGATTTACAGGCTTAGTTCGGTTTCCAAATGCCGCTATTAACTTCGTCAACTAGCCAAATTTCACAGGGTGTTCCATTGAATATGGCCATGCGAAATTTTTCTTCTTAATTTCTCAGATGATGCTAAACCAATAGAAATGAAATTCTGCGGCCACATGCAAGTTGCTCATAATAAGCCTCATGCAGAATTTCTGATCATATTGTTAAAAGCGCCATAAAAATTTAATCGGAATATTGAAAAAAAAATCTTTATATTTCCATAACAAGATATCCAATTCGAGTGAAATCAAATTCATAAATGAAGATTAATATATTGAATGTTCAGGCAAAATTTCAAGAGTATCCCATCATTCGAACCATAGAATTTCTTTTTTTTTTTCAATTATAAACTTTTCAAATATTTATTTTTTTTTGAATAATTTTCAGAATCTGATTCCGATCATGTTGAAATTTTGCATTCCCTCATATATTATCAATCTCAAGTCTCACACAAAATGTTGAAGTAATAGCATTATTGCTCCTCCACCAATGAGCGAGAGCTCAAAAGCACCTGTTCACGACTTTTCTCAAGTGTTTTCCTACTAGGAATCCATTCTGAAATGTAGATGATGAACACAACAATTGAGAGAAATGTAACCTGAATTTTTGAAATACATCCCTCCACATAAATGAGGTGATGCCTAAAATAATTGATGGAGAACTTTGAGAAAATTCCCTACTTATACACAACCGATAAAATCAAGTTCTTGGTCTTGCCAACAACCGTCCTCTCAAAAACTGACCCTAGAATCCATGTCTCACATACTCGTATAAAAATTGTAGAGTTACAACGTTGAGAGATAAAGAGCGCCCAAACGTAGCTTATCGCGATTCATTAACCTCCCTTTTAACAATGAAAGCGGAGAAAAATATTAATCGATTAAACTCAACAAATATTAAACTCAAAAGCACGTCGGAGCTTATCTCGTTTTCGTTATAGAACATACAAGGAGGTGAAAAATTTTAGGATTGGGCTTATATGTATAAGTAGGCAGAATATTTCTGAATGATAAAGGCTGTAACGTTAACTTTTATCTGAGGGTTATTTGAGCATGAGATTCTAATACAAATTTCTAAGCGAAGGCTTGATAACTCTAGCAACAAAATTCCTTGTCATGTTTTCAACAATAAATTATAACAACAATGAAAGCGGAGAAAAATATTAATCGATTAAAATCAACAAATATTAAACTCAAAAATACTCGGAGCTATCTCGCCTTCGTTATAGAACATACAAGGAGGTGGAAAATTAGGATTGGGCCTATATGTATAAGTATGAAATATATTTCTGAATGATAAAGGCTTGTAACGTTAACTTTTATCTGAGGGGTATTTGAGCA
The DNA here is from genome assembly GCA_013421045.1 of Propylea japonica. Taxonomy (NCBI): domain Eukaryota; kingdom Metazoa; phylum Arthropoda; class Insecta; order Coleoptera; family Coccinellidae; genus Propylea; species Propylea japonica. The sequence continues at coordinate 18,276,077 of CM024247.1, forward strand.
TGAGATTCTAAAACAAATTTCTAAGGGGAGGCTTGATTATCCTAGCCAAAAAATTTCTTGTCAGGTTTTCAACAATATTATAAAAAGAACAAGAGGTACAAATCTAAATTTACATTTCCAATCACAAATCTCAAATTACACTAACTCATAAATACTTATCTTAATAGAAAAGCCTCAAATTGTGGCTTCATTTCCAATGTACTATGTAGTGCCAGATGTTCCGGGTAACGGGATATGCTCACAAGTCGGCTTCGATAGACTTCAGGTATGCTGCTAGCTCTCTACCATAAGTTAACTTCCGAACAAATGTTAGTACAGTCAAATGTGATTGTATTTCAGTCCAAATCAAGCTTCAGCCAATTGTTGTATTTCAGTTTATTAAATGTGGTCCACACCAAAGAATGTGCTCCAGCCCAAAGAATGTGGTACAAGCAACAATGAGGTCCTAACCAAGGAATGTGACCCCAAGCCAAGGGCCGAGAATAAATATTATTTATCTCGCTTACTAAAACTTAGAAATTCCAGACAAAACATCCTATGGATTCAGATGAAAAATTTTCACGATACACTAAATAAACGATAGATGCTTTCTCCTTCAGAGGAAAGCCGGTAAAGTAAGTCAAATAAATTTCCTAAATCACGAAGATTCGAAGATCATAGGGGGGAAATAACCTAACATAAGTTTGACAGTCCGTCAATGTAAATTCTATGGTTATCAATGGCGTTTCAAAAGAAAATAAAGAATAGGCGTACAAACGTTGCGAGGCGTTCTAGGACCCTTTACATATATCTGGCAGAATGCTCCAAGTGTTATTTGTACGAATACCAAATCAATACGCCATTTCTGAGTATCCTTACGAATAACCACCCCTCGCTGTAGGAACTTTGAACGAAGTATCGAGTTATTCTCTTGTCATTCGGACTATGACAGGCTGAGTATGCGGCTATTGGGGTGAAAACGCTCGATTTATGTCAAACTGACCGTCGTTGGAAACATACGAAAAAAAGAATTGACGTGAATAACGCAATTGGGAAAATTAACATCGAAGGCATATTAGTTTCGGTATTCGGAAAAATAATACACGGAGCAGAAGATATAGATATATGCCTCATCTGAGTAAAAGGCACATATTGCATAATTGCCGTATCATTGAGAATCGTTTTCCATACCGATGAAACCCAGAAATAGTCATCTATAGATATTTTGAATGATAATAATATTTTCATATATGTTCTTTGAACGTTGACGAGATCAGCACCGAAATATGAGTTTGATATTGGTTGATTTAAATCGACTTATATGGTTTTCTGCTTTCATCATTAATATTCTCACTAACGTTATCCATGTTAATCCTATCATTTTGTATTCCTTCTTAATTACAGTTTTTCATTTGATAGTGTGGAATGGGCGAATACAAAATCTGATGAGCCGTTATATTCCCGACCCTGATCTATTGTATCCTATTCATCTCGTCCTACTTAAACGATTGCTATATCGTTTTGCCCGAAATGTTTGTAATTTTCAAATTTTCTGTCGGAAATTGTCGCGACCCCCTGATGAGGAATTAATGGTCAAATTCAATTCGGTTCGTACCCTAAGCAAGATTGTTTTTGAATGAATTATCCCAAAGACTTGAGATTTTCAAGTCAAGTTCGGTTACCCAATGCAGCGGTTAAGTTTGTTAACCAGCCTAATCGTACAGATTGTTTCATAAAATATGGCATTCGAAGGTTTTGTTTCTCAATATTTCAAACAAAACAGAACCAATCGAAATGAAATTTTTCGACCACATGCTCATAATGAGTCTCTCAAAATTTTGTGGCCTTAGTGTTGACACAACCATAGAAAATTCAACTGGAATATTGAAAATAAGAATCCTCATATTTTCATAACAAGAAATCCGATTCGAGTGAAATTTATTTTGAGACTGGAGAATCATATACTAAATGTTCATAAAAGAATTCAAGAGGATCGCAGCATCAGTACCAATTCAATAAATTGTGAAGTTTTTACATATTTCTGTTTTTGAATAATATTCAGAATATTATTTCGATCCTGATGAGATTTCGCATTTATACAGGGTGTCCCGTAAATACCACGCGAAAGTGACACTGGAGATAGATTGACATTAGGTCTTTCAGATAGCATCAACATGACCTCAGTAAAAGTCCGCTGGTTTTCGAGATATCACCACTTTTGCAAACAAAAAATGAAAGGGAAAGTGAGATAAAAGAAAAAGAAGAGCAAAAATAATGTTTGTTTGAAACGGTAGCGAGGAAAGAATATCAAGCAACATGTAATTTGGCAACAGGTGACACTTGCCCATTTTTCTTAATTTTTAATTTTTTCGGATAAACACATCCCTCGCGACAAAATTATAATTTCTAAGGTTTTGACATAAAAAAAATTGGTAGTGTAATATCATTTTGAGAAGTGCTGGAAATGGACCAGTTTTTACGATTATTTGTCAATTCAGTCTGATTTTTTTTTCACATCAGTCAGTCAAACTTAAGTTAACGTTTTAACTTCGTCATAAAATACAACAAGTTAGACATTTTTTTTAAAGGATTTTGTTCTAGTTCTTGGTGAAGTTATTACTTCATTGTTTGAAGCAACTATTCAGGGTAGCCTAGGTAAAAAAAAACATGAGTTTGAAAACCGAAAATTGGAGATTTTTAAAAAACACAAAAGTGGTTATATCTCGAAAACCTGCGGACTTTTACTGAGGTCATGTTGATGCTATCTGAAAGACCTAATGTCAATCTATCTCCAGTGTCACTTTCGCGTGGTATTTACGGGACACCCTGTATATTTAGTATCAATCTCTTATACAAATTCTGAGTTAATAGCCTCATTGCTCTACAAATGAACGAGCACCTGCTCAGGGCATTTTTCAAATCGTTTCTTTTCAAATAATAACTCAGTTTAAAAAAATATATTGAAACTATTTTTTATCATTTTTGTAGATTCAATACCCTTTTAAAATAATAATTTTTTATAAATTGTGGCTTTTCCACTTTGTAATATAATGGCACCTTATTTCATTGAATTGAATTGTTCTAATTATTTAGTTGATATATTGAATTTCAAGGTGTCTTTTGTGTTGATGTTCTGTTTATTGAATGTATTGCAAATCTTGGGGCACCAATATCTAGGCATTCACTATAAACCGCAAAATGGTGAATGCTTAATTTTTTAACATCAGTTTAGAAATCAGAGAGTCAAGACGATCATATCTGAAATGTTTGACAGAAAAGCATATTGCGATATCTTTTGAGATTGCAAATCAAATATCATTCAAACCTAGCTTTGACAAAAACACAGATACGAAGATACCTTGAATAAAACCGAAATGTTCTTATTGTCCAAAAAATTAAAACCGCAAGACCAGTTCAACATATACTGATAACGATTTGTAAATAGCATACTATTACCTATATATTGCGCCAAATATATAAAATCATCAGACTCTGTCCAAATCGGAATTTGTAATATGTAAAATTTCCATTTTTTTTGCCTTTTGTGTCAGTTTTCATTTTCAGAAGTTTCACATTTAGTTAGGTTTCTTCTGTTTATTGTTTATTTCATCTTATACGAAAGTTCACTTTATTTCGAATATAAAATGTTTCGTAAGTAACCGAATTCAATTTCCTTTTCTAGATGATAATTCTATGACTCAAATATGGCATAAAAATAATGAGTGAACATTATGCTCACAAGCAGACGAATCACTTCTTCAGAGCACTCATCTTTCGGTTGGAGAGCTTTAATTTATACATTACAGCAAACCACATGAAAGATCTTCCGTTCGTTGCTGACCCAATTAAAAAACTTCTCCCAAGACTCGTGTGCCAAAACCTCATCAATGTTGCGAAGTAACCGACCATACATTACAGTCATTAACCCCTTTTGCCTACACGAACTTCAGTATTTCTTCATCTCAGCCTCTGCAATTTGCCCTCGTAATGACCTGAATAATTCATATCAACATCCGGAGGTAGCTTTGATATTCTCAAAGCAAATATTTAGGGCTCGCAAAGTCCTTCGCTAAATAACATGTTATTCTGAGAAACTAAAATTGTATGAGCTTCACGTGTTCGTGATTTCGCTGTTTGTTTATGATTCGGTCGATCCACAATACCGCATGTACCGGGTTTTTCACTATGATTTGACCCCCCCTTTAACTTTGTTACTGGAGGAGATACAAAAAAATGTTTCGTATAAAAGTTTCACAAAATCAACTGAGATTTTTTGATATGAGTCCAGAAACTGAAATATATACAGGGTGACCAACATATTGATGGCAACTTCATTTTTTCAAATGGAATACCCTGTATATTTTTCCTTATTTGGTTAGCTCTTTTTCCCCTGATTTTGAATATGTAACATATGTTGGTCTATCTTTCTTATTCTGAGCACCACAGAGTTTCAAAATTCAATAACCATCTGGCATAGCGTTTTGGAAGTTCGTGAATATTTAAGTGGACATGGATCTTTGGATTGGTAATGGCGCAACCATTTTATGGCCACCAAATAGTCCCGATTTAACACCGTTGGACAAGTTTTTATAGCCGTTCCTGAAGGAAAAAATTTACTTCAGCAATAATGACAATCAATGAAAGGGGAGAATAATATTAATGATATAAAATCAACCAATATTAAACCCATAATTCGGAACTAATCCCGTCAACAATTTAGTTGATGTTATTCTTACCATACTACCCTAGTTTATCATTTTTCTTTGGTTAAGTAATTGTTAAGTATTCATTCTAAAATAATACTTTTAAGTAGATTGTTTGGATATAAAGAATTTCGTAGGTATTTCACATATTTTTTTATTCGGTGTCATCATTTCATAACTTTGAAACTCTGAAAATTGAAGGGACACATCCACATACGCATTTATATTCGAGATCATGAGGAAATAGCCTATCAGAAAAAGGAAGAATATACAGGACAGGGTGTCCCATTTGATAAAATAAAGTTGCATTCAATGTTGTTCACCCTGTATATCTTCCTATTGACGTTATTATAACTCCAAAAATGACCATTTTCAGTAAACGCACTCTGCCACTTGTAAAATGATTACAGATCTTGGCAGGTGGTTCTTAAAAGTTGAAACTCTGTGGTTCTCAGAATAAAAGAGATAGACCAACATATGTTACATATTCGAAATCAGGGGAAAGAGAGCAAGCCAAACATAGAAAAATATACAGGGTGTCCCATTTGAAAAAATGAAGTTGCCATCAATATGTTGGCCACCCTGTATATATTTCAGTTTCTGGACTCATATCAAAAAACCTCAGTTGATTTCGTGAAACTTTTATACGGAACATTTTTTTGTATCTCCTTTAGTAACAAAGTTGAAGGGGGGGTCAAATTATAGTGAAAAACCCGGTACCTACGCGTCAATATTACATTCATACTAGCCTTCTCGACAGACATAGTGCTTTATAATATTTCAAGCAATCTAGATATCGAACAAAGTATGAAATAAAGGACCAATAATATAATTTTTATGACTGTCCAGCCGTTTAGTTCAAGTATAGAAAAATAACCTCGACACCCCTGGTGTGTTTCAGTTGTTTCACTGTGTAATTTCTTATAATATCTAGATACATCTTCTCTTGACCATTTATTTCTGCATTTTTAACTATTGCTCAATTTTTGTTGAAGATAGGGGGTTTTCAGTAAAACATTAAATTTCGCTACGGCTATAACATTATGTCAACAAACTAAACCTGAAATTTTGACCTAATGAAATAAACTGAAAACTAAGACAAAAACATAAAGTTTTCGCTTTTGGGCGAAAAACAGGTGCAATTCGTATCGGTTTTGACTCGATGAGAGCATCACTGAGCTGCTGCAAATTTTCAGGAGTTGGTACGTGAGAACCAGTTCTCCTCCCAAGAGCATCCAAATTCCAAACATGCCCAATTGGGTTGAAATCTGGGCTTAGAGCAGACCAATTGTATTCTTGGATATCAACCTCTGCTAAATACTACCTGGCAATCCTGGCCACATGCGGTTGATACAGTCGAGCATTATAACGCATTAGCACGAAATCCTCTCCAATAAACGGTGCATAAGAAACAATATTTCGCGCTAAGACACCCCTTGTTTTATGTTTTTAGTTCATTTTCATAACGCTCGGATTTTAGAGTAAACCTGTGACAGTAATTTCATAGCCATAGCGAAATTGTGGAGTTTAATGTTGTTCTGAAAAGCCTGTAGCTTTAACAAAAATTGAGCTATTATTATGACTGAAGAACTAAATTGTCAAGAGAAGATGTGTTTTGATGATGAAATAAGATATTACATGGTGGAACAACTGGAACATACCAGAGATGGTTCTTAAATTAGGGGAAAAAAACAGATTTTATTTTACCCTGTAGAAAATGACGTACGCCAAGTTTTCCTGAAATTCATAACTGATGATTGATTACGGATGAACATACCTTCAATTGAAAAATAATTCAACCGAATCAGGCTTGAGATAACATATTATTTATGAATTAACAAACTTCATCCATTTCTTGAGTGATGGATCGATTACTTCGCCGGTGAGTTTGGTTGTAGTCACCAACCTTCAGTATTTTTTGACCTCAACCTCTGCAGTTTGCTCTCGTGATAAGTAATTACCTGAATAATTCATATCAACATCCGGAGGTAGCTTTGATAGTCTAAAAGCAAATATTTAGGGCTCGCAGAGTCCTTCGCTAAATAACATGTTATTCTGAGAAATTAAAATTGTATAAGAGTATAAGCTTCACGTGTTAGTGATTTCGCTGTTTGTTTATGGTGCGGTCGATTCACAATACCGCATGTACCTACGCTTCAATATTATATTTATACTAGCAGACCCGACAGACGTATAAATATTATTCAAGCAGTTTACATAGATATTGGACAAAGTATAAAACGAAGACCAAATAAAAAAAATGAGAATCAAGTCGATTCAGTCGTTTATGTGTTCAGGTGCTTTAAGCGCGTGTTCATTTGTGGAGCAACAATGCTATAACCTCAAAAAATTTTAAAGGACTAAAATGCAAATAGTCAGCATGATCGGAATAATATTCTGGAAATTGAAATGAAATATGTCATTATCTATCTGCGAATATTTGCCACTGGCTCATACTCATTCCCTGAAATTTTCATGAAGATCCATGCAGACATTCAAGAGTTATGCCAATTGAAAATTTCTGTAGAAATACGTAAAACATCCTGTATCTCTTACACGAATATTCTTAGGACATATTCCTAACACTGATTCAGACTACCTAAAATGTCCTGCATCTACCCTGAAAGCCTGTACAATCATACACTTCTAAGAGTTATCGACTTAAAAAACGAGTTTTGAGACGGCGCGGCGATGCTCATTAGTACAGATTGTTTTCCTTCGATGAGAAGTCTTCGGCTAAAGAGAGTTGTGAATATCACGGGCATTACTCTATGAAATATGAAATATGCATCAGGAAATGTTATTTCAAGTTCCGAAAAAAGGTGCAACCATATACACAGTGTCTCAATGAAAGAACTAGGTATACGAAAATCTACTGAAATGCCGATTTGCGGAAAACATAGTTAACAACGTCGTTGGATTCTACTTGAAAAGTTCCCAGAACGATTTTTGAGGAGAAAAGTTGCATTGGAAGCGGTATATTGAGTTTATCGTTAATACTGACAGTCAGATGCAGATAACAGTTTTTGTCAATCTCTGTTAGAAATAGGACTTTAGGTACATTCAAAAGTGTCGAATTTGGCCCATCCTGTGCATAGCAATATAGCGTTTAACTATGTTCAAACTTACAACGTAGGGGAAAATAATACTCATTTAGACAAAATAATTTATAAAAATCCTACATTCATAACCTACTTTCTGCGATACGAAATTAGGTAGGTACCTAATGAAGACTCCTGTAACACTTTCATCATCGAATTTCTTATTTGTCAAGGAAATTGTTTATCATGTAAAAGAAGCAATAATTGTTGAATAAAATTATGCCTACTCCCTATTTTCGCGTATATTACGCAATTACCGAAACTGAAAATATTCGCTCAGAATTCAAATGTGCCCAAACACACCGAATTCATTTGCCGTATGGAGAATTCCTGAGCTCGTTAGTGAGTGAATCTCCTTCTAGCTCAATCAAATTAAACGTGCTCTAATTCGTTTCCTTTTCAGGTAGAATTAATCTATTCAAGAACAGCGATCTGCACTTTATGAACAATGCGCGCAGGAGAATAATATTTATTAGACTGGAAACTCTGCTGAAATTAATCAGTTGATGCGAACAACATGATTTGTGAGTATTTACTGGGGAGTAGGTATTAAATTGAGATGAACGAACGGACAACAGAATTTCGAGAAACAATATTGAGATTGCTGAGAGCGGTTTGTACTTTATTTATTCAATAAGAACGGATGATAGACGGTGTAACCAAGAGCTCTTATTTTAGCATTTCATGCTTCTAAAATCAACATAAATAAATTCAGAGGTTCACGAAGGAGACAAAAAAACTCAGCTTGTAGATTGTTGATGGGGGTTGAAATTGGAATCTTTTTTTCGCACTTCGTGTCCTAGGAAGTTTGCTTTGCAACATGAAGTTGCATCGCTTTTTGTTCTGAAGAGAGTCAATAAATCTCACACAATTCTTCATCTTAATACGAAATTTGTATCCGATTGGATATCTAGTTCTCAATGGTTTCAAAAAATAATATTTTAGATAATCAATATTTCGGAACTTTTCGATCGATTTGACTCATTAGCGAACTCAAGCTGAAATTTCCAGCTCCATCCGGAAAGTTTTTGTGCGTACAACCGGCCGAAGAAAATTTTTACCTCCAATTTCTCATCAGTGAGTCCAAACGAGACGTTTGAGAACACTCCTAACTTGAAACATCCAAAAAGGACACACATTTGGGCCAAACTAAAATACGCTATTGCGGTAGGAATAAAAACGCTAAGATATTGATTATTGAATTATAGGAAAAACTAACCATATCAACAAGTTGTTTAATCTTCAGATTCAATGGCGATTTTTTTTAATTTTCACTGTAGTCAAATATGTCTACAAGATATTTTATACGACTACCACACAAAGTGAAGAAATCAAACCAATAGTACTTCAAATGGCAGCGAAACTATCAGGCTTTGTCTTTAAAATTTGTTCTCGATTAGAACTGTTGTATAATTATTAACATGTATTGTTGGTTGCATTCATGTAAAAGAAATATTCCCAATATATTAATAAATGTATCTATAGTTAACACCATATGTACACAGTCAAGATAATAATACCATATTACAGTCAGTCGAATAAAGAAGTCCACACGAGCTGTTGTTCTTATTCCAAATTAATATAAAAGTCAAATAGTAATAAAACCTAAATACAAATATATAAATCTACAATATATATTTATAACAAGAACCTATAAAAAAATCTTGCTCCCGATATTTGTAATAAATTGCATTCTCCTATTTTACCCTTTAAACGATTTCCTAGTAAAAAAATCAGTTAAAACAATTTTCCATCTCTTCACGTTAATGCAAAGTTAAAAATAATAGCCATTTATTGTGGTGCATTCACCTTGTTGCGATTTATGGTAGATCAACCGCGGGTTTTCGAAAGCTTGATTGAGCAAAAAAAAATTAGTTAAAACAATCTTCCATCTCTTCACGTTAATGCAACGTTATAAAATAATAGCATTCACCTTGTTGCGATTTATGGTAGATCAACCGCGGGTTTTCGAAAGCTTGATTGAGCAATCAAATCCTTGGTTTGATGAAAATCGATAGATTCCATCAAAAATTAATTGAAACTCACACAGAAATAATGACATTTCATCAATCAAGCTGATTGGGGTTTTCGTGGAACCAAGCTATAATATTTTTAATGTAACAGGGTAATCAATACAAACAGAGTGAAATGCCAAAAAAAAAATTTGAGCTTCTTTTTTATTTTACTATGAAATCGAGAAATGGAGAAAATATGGGGGTCCAAGCCTGAAAATATATCCGGAGGTAGTTTTTTTAGGGCTGATAATATGGAACAAAATTTTAACGACTGATTATTGTAGAGCTTTTGCTTTGACGTGAAATACTTCCGTTTAAACTTTCTACTATTTCTGAGGGCCAAAGTATTGGCCTGTATAAGAATTGGATGGCCACGATGACGTAAATCAATGTTTCGAATTGATGCTCACCTCTATGAAGAACTACCCATGCATATAAATGTATAGGGTTGGCAAAAGTCGTTGTCTACTGAAAGGACCTCGAGAACCATGACAGCTAGAAGAAATCTGATGACACATTTTTGGACTCTTTTTCCAGACTAACACAAATCTGAAAACAGATCTAACCCATATTTCATAGATTTTGAGTTGTGAACGAATATCTCTCTCGCTTATTTGAACTAGTATTCGAAATCCGTTGTTACATTCTAGAGGCACTTTTTATGGTAGAATGTGATTTTTGCTGACTTCAAAAATGTGTCATATTCACATAAATATAACACGAAAAAAAATTTATACATTTTCCTGTTTTTCGATTCAGTCAGAATGAATTATAAGTAGGTAGGCTGGCGTAACCAAAGCGATCGATGAAAATATGTGTATTATTTTGTGTTTCTTAGAAACTTTATAGGTTTTCACTCCCAGTCTCTGAGACTGGGAGTGAAAACCTATAAAGTTTCTAAGAAATGCAGAATCCTCCCAGAATATATTTCAATCGATATTATTTTGTGGACATAAAACTCAATAATCGGAATCATCGATTGCTGAATATTTAATTCTGAGGTTAGTTGGTCATATTGAAGATTAAAAAAAGGAAATCTGTTTATTTTTCCTAATGGCCCGAAATATTCGATATGTTGGAATGCTACATTCAAGCAAATGGAAAAAACCGAGTCGCAAGGGAAGTCTACTTTCTTCTTTAAGGCATGTCCATAGAGTATTATTGGATCTAAGAAACAATATCAATACATTGTTGAGTTCACATTAAATTGTGTGGAGTTAACGAACTATAAAGCATATTCAGTCTTTATTAATTAATTCAGAACTGAATCGAAATGTAGAAAAATGAATTAATTTTTTTTCTCGTGTAATATTCATGTGAAGGGAAATCAGCAAAAATTTTTTAGTCAGATAAAAAACATTCGACCATTGCTTACGTTTGAAAAATCAACAATATGGACTAAAAAAAGCAGTCATATCAAATTTGAATTACTCTTGAAAAAGTTCCTGTAGAATGTAACAACGGATTTCGAAGGCGAGTTCAAATAAGCGAGTTATTGAGCATCAGTGGAAATGACAAATTCTCAAATTTCGTTCATAACTTAAAATCTATGAAAGATAGTTAGATCTGTTTTTAGATCTGAGTTAGCCAGGAAGAAAGACCTCAAATATTTGCCATCAGTTTTCTTTTAGCTGTTATGATTTTCGAGATCCATTCAGTAGACAATGAATTTTGGCCATCCTGTACAGTCTAGTGCGTACTGCGTATTTTGTAAATATTGAGACTGTAGCTTTTACAGACCTCATACACAATCCCCGAACTGATAATATGCTGGAATAAGCTGAAAATCCCCCTAAGACAAATACTAATTCAATTCTTCTATTGCGGAACTCGAATCAACTAAATCCATACTTTTGTTTGCTCCGAAAGTTGAAGTTGTATTTACTTTTCGGATTTGGAGACTTCGCTTCTCTCAATAACGTAAACAGTTCTCACTGCATTATTTTCGTGGAATTCCAAACAAAAGTGTTTGAATACTTTTGCTTCTTCCTGACATCAAGTTCTGGTGACAAATATCAAGTAATATCAAGGTTGAAGAATCTTTATATAATAACCCTAGAACCTTGAGGTAACCTCTACTTGTTCTACTGATATCTACTGTGAAATTTGAAAATACGGTCATTTTATTGGGAATATTCATTTTATATTGGATGAAATTTTTTCACTATTCATACGAAGGATCTAAGGAAAATAAAAGTACCTAACTCGAAAGATTTACTAGTTAGCTATTTAGCATTCTTGGAGGGGTGTAATGAAATATCCAATCAAAGTGATGAAAAAAAGATGACAGTATTTTTTTGAAATCGATATAATTTTTTCATTTGATTCTGTTATCAATAATTCTGATTTTATATGAAGTAACTGACATAACACATGGGCTGAAAAGTCCCGAGTCTGACAAAGAAAACACGGTTTTCTTGTTTCGAAATTAGCTTTATTTATCAACGTAATCCCCACCAAGGGCAACGCAATCATTCCAGCGCCGCTCTAACATTTCAGTACCACTTTTGTAAAACGATTTATCTTTTGCCTCAAAATAGGAGTCAGTTTCAGCGATAACCTCTTCATTCGGGGGAAATTTCTTACCGGCGAGCTTTTTTTTCAGGTTTGTGAACAGCCAGTAGTCGCTGGGAGCCAAATCTGGCGAAAACGGTGGATTTGGAGCAATTCGAAGTTCAATTTACGTTGATTTGCCATTGTTTCGATTGACTTGTCACACGGTGCGTTGTCTTGATGAAACAATTTTTTTTCAGATGCGGTCGTTTCTTTGCAATTTCGACCTTGAAACGCTTCAATAACGCTATATGATATTCACTGTTGATAGTATTTCCTTTCTCAAGATAGTCGATGAATACCACGCACATCCCAAAATACCAGTCCACTCAGATGACGATCGTTTTGATTCCGGAGTGAAGTAATGGAACCATGTTTCATCCATTGTCACATATCGACGCAAAATTCCGGTTTGTTATACGGCGTTCCCACGAGGCGTTATTCACGACAGTGAACCACGCTTTCGTGAAATACACTTCTGTGTGAACGCATTCCTCACGAAAGCAAGTTTAAAAACTATGCGTTCACACAGAAGTGTATTTCACGAAAGCGTGGTTCACTGTTTGGCCATGTTTAAACGTAATACGGCGTTCCCACGAGGCGTTATTCACGACAGTGAACCACGCTTTCGTGAAATACACTTCTGTGTGAACGCATTCCTCACGAAAGCAAGTTTAAAAACTATGCGTTCACACAGAAGTGTATTTCACGAAAGCGTGGTTCACTGTCGTGAATAACGCCTCGTGGGAACGCCGTATTACGTTTAAACATGGCCAAACACTGCTCAGAAGCATCAACACGTTCTCGTTTTTGGTCAACACTCAACAGTGAGCAAACACGGCACCAAGGGCGGATATAGCTTCTTTTCATGGGGGGGGGGGGTAGTAATGATTCAAGATCGATAAATCAAAACTTGAAAAAAATTTAATAAAAATATTTAGGAGGAATAATATACTTAATAAGAAAAAATAGTAGTAAAGTAATAGTAGTAAAAAAAAACAAATGAAAATATGTGCACCACGTTGCGTAACTTTTCCTAAGGTTTTCGATATTCATGGGGGGGGGCTAATTACCCCCATTACCCCCCTCGTAAATCCGCCCTTGCACGGCACCCACTTTGAACAGATCTTTCTCATATTCGAATGCTTATGCAATATAAAACCAAAACGTTTTTTTGATATATTCACGATGTAAGCAGAATTGAAACGTCAGAATTTCGAAGCGTTAAGATGCCGGTGGAGGCAAAATGTTCAAATCAGCAAGTTCCTCTGCCCCACCCTCTATATAAGCATTTCATTGTATCATTTTAAATTTTCGCTCCCAGGCCTGTTTTGAGAATTGAAAGCTAAGCGTCGCCTGTGGTTCAAACAAATTGAATTTCATGAATCATAATATCTCACGATGAGAACGAACGAAAAAAACCAAGGAACAGACAATTTAATCCAATGAAATACGAATTTATATGATCTCATCATCTCGGAAACAAGAAATAATTTTCCCATTTATTTTCATAACCTTGGCTAGACTGAAAATTTTCGAGAGTTGAAACGTCAGAATTTCGCAGCTTCAAAATGCTGGTGAGAGGCAGAGTTTCTGAATCAGCAATTTCTTCTGCCCCAGCCTGTATTTAAAAATAATTCATTGTTTTATCTGGAATTTCCGCGTCCGGACCTGTCTTTAGAATTGCAAGCTAAGCGTCTCCTGTGGTTTTAACAACTCGAATTTCGTGAATTATGATATATCACGATGAGTACGAACGAAAGCAAAACCAAGAAACAGACCGAAAAACTCAATCAAATACAAATTTATATAGTCTCATCATCTCGGAAACAGCAAATAATGTTTCCATTAATTTCCAGAACGTTGGCCAGACTGAAAGTTTCCGAGTGTTGGAACGTCAGAATTTCGAAGCGTCAAGATGCCGGTGGGGGCAGAGTTTCTTAACCAGCCAGTTCCTCTGCTCCACCCTGTTTATCAACAGAATTCAATGTTTCATCATAAATTTCTGCGTCCAGACCTGTCTTTAGAATTGAAATCTAAGCGTCTCCTGTGGTTCAAACAAAATGAATTTCGTGAATTATGATATATCTCGATGAGTACGAACGAAAGCAAAACCAAGAAACAGACCAAATAATCCAATCAAATACGAATTTATATGGTCTAATCATCCCGGAAACAGTAATTAATTTTACCATTTATATCCAGAACGTAGCCCAGACTGAAAGTTTTCGAGAGTTGGAACGTCAGAATTTCGAAGCGTCAAGATGCCGGTGGGGGGCAGACTTTCTTAATCAGCCAGTTCCTCTGCTCCACCCTGTTTATCAACAGAATTCAATGTTTCATCATAAATTTCTGCGTCCAGACCGGTCTTAAGAATTGAAATCTAAGCGTCTCCTGTGGTTCAAACAAAATGAATTTCGTGAATTATGATATATCTCGATGAGTACGAACGAAAGCAAAACCAAGAAACAGACCAAATAATCCAATCAAATACGAATTTATATGGTCTAATCATCTCGGAAACAGCAATTAATTTTACCATTTATATCCAGAACGTTGCCCAGACCGAAAGCTTCCGAGAGTTGGAACGTCAGAATTTCAGAAAGCGTCAAGATGCCGGTGGGGGGCAGAGTTTCTGAATCAGCAACTTCCTCTGTCCCAGCCTGTGTATAGAAATAATTCATTGTTTTATCTGGAATTTACGCGCCCGGACCTGTCGTTAGAATTGAAAGCTGAGCGTCTCCTGTGGTTCAAACAAATTGAATTTCGTGAATTATGATATTTCAGGATGAGTACGAACGAAAACAAAACCAAGGAACAGACCGAATAATCCAATCAAATACGAATTTATATGATCTCATCATCTCGGAAAAAGCAAATAATTTTCCCATTTATTTCCAGAACGTTGGCCAGACTGAAAGTTCTCTAGAGTTTGAATGTCAGAATTTCGAAACCAAAGCCAAAATTTCGGTGGGGAGCAGAAATCCTAAATCAGCAAGTTCCCCTTCCCCACCCTGTATATATAAACAGAATGCATTGTTTTATCGGAAATCTCCGTGTCCAGACCTGTTCTTAGAATTGAAAGCTAAGCGTCTCCTCTTGAAAGCTTAAGCGTTGCCTGTGGTTCAAACAAAATTGACTTTCGTGAATTATGATATTCCACGATGAGTGGAAACGAGAACAAAATCTAAGAACACACCGAATAATCCAATCAAATACGAACTTATATGGTCTAATCATCTCGAAAACAGCAAAAAATGTTTCCATTTATATCCAGAACGTTGACCAGACTGAAAGTTTTCGAGAGTTGGAACGTCAGAATTTCGATGCGTCAAGATTACGGTGGGGGCAGAATTTCTGAATCAGTTCATAAGTTCCCCTGCCCCGCCCTGTATATAAACACAATGCATATTTTCATCTGAAATCTCCGCGTCCAGACCTGTTTCTAGAATTGAAAGCTATGCGTCTGCTATTGTTCAAACAAAATTGAATTACGTGAATTATGATATTTCAAGATGAGTAAAAACGAGAACAAAAACCATACGGAATTATCCAATCAAATACGAATTTATCTAATGATCTCATCCTCTAGGAAACAGCAAATAATTTTATCAGTCACGTATTTCCAGAACGTTGGCCAGAATTAAATTTTCGAGAGTTGGAACGTCAGAATTTCGAAGCGTCAAGATGCCGGTGGGGGGCAGAGTTTCTTAATCAGCCAGTTCCTCTGCTCCACCCTGTTTATCAACAGAATTCAATGTTTCATCATAAATTTCTGCATCCAGACCTGCCTTTAGAATTGAAATCTAAGCGTCTCCTGTGGTTCAAACAAAATGAATTTCGTGAATTATGATATATCTCGATGAGTACGAACGAAAGCAAAACCAAGAAACAGACCAAATAATCCAATCAAATACGAATTCATATGGTCTAATCATCCCGGAAACAGCAATTAATTTTACCATTTATATCCAGAACGTTGCCCAGACTGAAAGTTTTCGAGAGTTGGAACGTCAGAATTTCGAAGCGTCAAGATGCCGGTGGGGGGCAGAGTTTCTTAATCAGCCAGTTCCTCTGCTCCACCCTGTTTATCAACAGAATTCAATGTTTCATCATAAATTTCTGCGTCCAGACCTGTCTTTAGAATTGAAATCTAAGCGTCTCCTGTGGTTCAAACAAAATGAATTTCGTGAATTATGATATATCTCGATGAGTACGAACGAAAGCAAAACCAAGAAACAGACCAAATAATCCAATCAAATACGAATTTATATGGTCTAATCATCCCGGAAACAGTAATTAATTTTACCATTTATATCCAGAACGTTGCCCAGACTGAAAGCTTTCGAGAGTTGGAACGTCAGAATTTCAGAGCGTCAAGATGCCGGTGGGGGGCAGAGTTTCCTAATCAGCCAGTTCCTCTGCTCCACCCTATTTATCAACAGAATTTAATGTTTCATCATAAATTTCTGCGTCCAGACCTGTCTTTAGAATTGAAATCTAAGCGTCTCCTGTGGTTCAAACAAAATGAATTTCGTGAATTATGACATATCTCGATGAGTACGAACGGAAGCAAAACCAAGAAACAGACCAAATAATCCAATCAAATACGAATTTATATGGTCTAATCATCCCGGAAACAGTAATTAATTTTACCATTTATATCCAGAACGTTGCCCAGACTGAAAGCTTTCGAGAGTTGGAACGTCAGAATTTCAGAGAGTCAAGATGCCGGTGGGGGGCAGAGTTTCTTAATCAGCCAGTTCCTCTGCTCCACCCTGTTTATCAGCAGAATCCAATGTTTCATCATAAATTTCTGCGTCCAGACCTGTCTTTAGAATTGAAATCTAAGCGTCTCCTGTGGTTCAAACAAAATGAATTTCGTGAATTATGATATATCTCGATGAGTACGAACGAAAGCAAAACCAAGAAACAGACCAAATAATCCAATCAAATACGAATTTATATGGTCTAATATTCTCGGAAACAGCAATTAATTTTACCATTTATATCCAGAACGTTGCCCAGACCGAAAGCTTCCGAGAGTTGGAACGTCAGAAATTCAGAAAGCGTCAAGATGCCGGGGGGGGGGCAGAGTTTCTAAATCAGCAACTTCCTCTGTCCCAGCCTGTATATCAAAATAATTCATTGTTTTATCTGGAATTTCCGCGCCCGGACCTGTCGTTAGAATTGAAAGCTAAGCGTCTCCTGTGGTTCAAACAAATTGAATTTCGTGAATTATGATATTTCAGGATGAGTACGAACGAAAACAAAACCAAGGAACAGACCGAATAATCCAATCAAATACGAATTTATATGATCTCATCATCTCGGAAACAGCAAATAATTTTCCCATTTATTTCCAGAACGTTGGCCAGACTGAAAGTTTTCGAGAGTTGGAACGTCAGAATTTCGAAGCGTCAAGATGCCGGTGGGGGGCAGAGTTGCAGGAAAAGTGTCGGGGATTATGACAGGATCGTACGATGGTGAGTTTTTCTAGAAATGTAAGTTCCTCGAGCTGATTTCTTGGACACCTGGAGAAAGATATGATATAAAGTAAGGATTTATTTCATTATTTCCCCAACAAGAACAGCTGGGGAAATACGAGTTATGTCATGCGAAGGATATGCCATATAAATTTTATTTTTCGTGAAAAATGTCCCCTGTCGTGAACTTAACGAAAACTGACCTGCTCAGAGTTAGCAAATATACAGGTTTGGAAATTCACATCGAAAACATACGATATTCAATGCACCATACATTATTTTGCCGTCCAGTTGAAGATATGTATATTAGAGAGATTTGCCTGAAAAACTCTCGGATAGGAGCCTAACGATATTGTACAATTGGTTCTGGGCCATTATACTGCAGCTTGGTACTTATCGTGGTTTTAGAACCACCTGTCTGACGGCATTTTATTAGTCTTGGTAAGTTTATTTTTTTTTTAATTCTTCTTGAGCGCCCGTTCTACTTAAACGAGTGCTTTATCGTTTTGCGCAATTGTTTGTGATTTTTTAATTTTGAGCCGAAAATGATCTCAAATGATAGGGTTCGACTTCCTGATGGCGATCCGTGGTCAAATTAAATTATGTCCTTGAGGCCGTCCGCCCCGACGCAAGCACGATAACTTTCAAAGGGATTATCCTAGAGACTTGAGATTTTCAGGGTGAATGCGTTTCCCAAACCGCAAAGCTCATTAACCAGCCAAATCGTACAGTATGTTCCATGAAATATGGTCATTAATAGTTATTTAATCAACTAGGTTATTAAATATCGATTGAAATATATTCTGGGAGGATTCTGCATTTCTTAGAAACTTTATAGGTTATTAAAGACAGCGACTAATGGTCATGATCTCAAAGGAAGAAGTAAATATAAGGTTTGTTCCAACAGCTGACTTTTGTACGGTAATTTGACGGTCACGAAACTGTTAGTAATCGATCTTATGCGCACGTCTAAACTTTGACCGTACAAGAACCGTCCAAACAGTACTTGCTCCAGACCAGGGATCGAAATGACGATCACAAAACCGTCCCACTCACGGTCCCGAAGCAGGATGGAACAAAAACGAAACCGTTCTCAAACGATACATTTTCAGTTGGAACACATTTTTATCTATTGCGCAGAATCCTGACGATCATTGTACGGTCAATTCTTGAGTTGGAACAAACCTATAGAGATGCCTATGCGCATTTGTTGACGACACCATAACATTTATGTTTATAAATACTTATAGAATTAGGCGTTGCCATATCTTAAGAAGAAGTGAACAATCTATCTCTCTATGGCTTAGATGACAGTTCAAATTACCGGATTATTCTGTGCATTTGGCATCGTCGGTTAGTATTTGTTGTTGATTGTGACAGTTAGAGGAGAAGTCGTTGTGAAATTTTCATTTCACTATAAAATTCATAATCTTCATTATTTAACGTCAGTTCGTGAGTTTTAAGGTACATACCTCCATTTGCAATCATGGTAAAAACTAGAAAAACGTGTACAGTATGTAAAACATGTGGAAATGAAAACCTAACCTATCATCGGTAACTTAATTGTTCATAGGCGTAGTTACAGTTACTAGAGTAGGAATCTCAGAGGAAGAAGTTCTTCCTCTGAGGTAGGAATCAAATTTAATTAATACAATTTTTAGATTCCCTTCAAATAGATAATTTCGTAAAATATGGTGCCATGCGTTAGGATTGCAAATGAACAAATTACCAAAGTATGCATATGTTTGTTCCAAACATTTTAGTACTAAAAGCTTTATCAAGAGCAATAATAGAACACACATTTCCAAATATGCGGTTCCTAGAATTGATGAATTTAAAAGGTAAATATAAACACGTTTAAGTATATTAATATAATTCTGAATAAATGAAAGGTTTCGTGTCTACTCCAAAAATTGGTTTAATCGAACTGTGCTACATGTTTCGACCCTTACAAACATAGGGTTATCTTCAGGCTTCTGAAAATACAAGTAAATTCACATAGGAGATGTTCGTCAATCTCCGAAAGAAAAAGGCTTCTTCTCCAGCTGAGTCCTATCATAACTAAATTCATAGTTAAATAATATATATCAAATGAATTATAATCTGGGAGGATTCTGCATTTCTAGAAAACAGTCTCTGAAACAGAAACTATTGAAAATTACTAATTAAAAAGAAAACCCTAAAAAGTTTTCTAGAAAAAAAATTTGTAGATAATTCATTTCCGCAGATTGCTTATTCAAGTAAAAAACAAGATGCTTTTTGAAATATAATTATAACATGACTTCATTCCTTTTTCTTCAGAGGAAGAATAAATTTCTTCCTCTCAGATCCGTAATTATTTATTTTCAGTTCATTATCGATTCATTTATTATTAACTCCGATTATGGAACATTTAACTACGCCACTGCATTGTTTACTGCACCTCTAGCTGTCTATTCAGCGTGTTTGTTGTATCTGTGTCTCACTCTAACATCATACTGTCTCAATTGATTACAATGCAGTGCTAAATTCGTATAAGGGCATCTCTATGTTTACTTCTTCCTCTGAGGTCATGATATTTCAAAACGTGAGCGGTGCGAACGCTTCAATAGTTCGAGACCATAAGTAGTAGCTCGATTAATAACCGAGTTGATTACAAGATTTTTCCGACGATCTCAATATGAATTTTGTATGAATTCTTGATTGAAATACATTTTCTCCTTTTGCACAAGACATACATTTAACATAGTGAAATTTCTATATTTCTGTGTTCCAGTAGAGTTTTGAAATTTCTCGTAGTGCTTCTGAATACTTTGTGGACGGTTGCCATGAGGATTGCACATTAAAATAGCCAAAAAATTGAGCATTAAAATGGGTCATTAATGGTCAATTTCGTGTACATTAAAATCAGCTTTCATCTCCGACAAAACGGAACCAGTCGAAATGAAATTTTGCGGCTACATGAAAGATGCTCATAGTAAGCCTCGTGCAAAATAGTGTTAACTGAACCATGTAAATTTCAATTGGTAGAAAATTTATATTTCCATAACAAGATATCCGATATTTTTCAAGTTATTGCCACTGCAATATTCTCCTCAGTTTTCTCAACATTTACGAAACTAATCATCAATTTACTATCAAGGTATGAATTGGTGATGTGATAATGACTGTGTAAAGTCCTAAAAATGATCACAAGATTTTCGAAGAAAAAATTTTTTCGAGCGGAATAATATTCCCTTATTTTCTAAAATAATAAAAGTGTTCAAATAATGTTTCATGACTTTCAAAAGCTGATAACATCTATTTTAATAGATTTATTCTGTTAACATTATACGAGTCAGAAGGTTCATGCCTATTCATATCAGAAGAACGATAATCAAGTTTGAACATCCTCTTCATCCTCAATTTAATTTTTTCACCTATGATCTCAAATCTGCTATTCGAATTTAAAAGACATATGATAAAAGAAAATATCAGTGGGGAACATTAACAATTCAACTCATGCTCTTATAGCCAAGTGGTAACAGCTCAGAGATTTAAAACTTGTTATTCATAGTGAAAAAACGAGTGCTATTGGTTCAAATCTATTCATTCATCAACTCAACTCACCTAATCGAATCATGAATCTCTTCTCAAAATTTCAATTCATGAAGTGGTTCTTCTCAAAAGTTACTATGTTGACGGTCGGCCGTAGGCAGTGGTTCTGGAATCATATTTGCTCATCATTCGATAATACTGTACTTCGAAACATTCCTTTATCAAAACTGAACCTGAACACTTATAACTTCAATCATTTCTTCTCAGCAAAAAATATGTTCTGTGCGAGATGAGTCAGGTCAAAGTATAAAAATAACATGTTCACTGAAAGTTGAGGGTTATGAAATAAGTTTTCTTATTTATTCATTTTTTCCTTTTCAGTCTTCGTAAAAATGTGGAATGGTTATTCCACGTATACTTCTCCTGTTAAGATATTTTCAGCATTTTTGATGACATATTTCCATAATGCCCTTGGGAAATAAGGGTGCCCCTAATCAACTGTTCGATTCTAATATTCGAATGCCTTCGAAATATCATGAATCCATACTAATATTATAAATGCGAAAGTAACTCTGTCTGTCCGTCTGACTGTTACTCTTTCACGCCTAAACGGCTGAACGGATTTTGATGAAATTTGATATGGTGATAGATGATAACCTAGAAATGGTCATAGGCTATAAATAATCACGCAATCGTTCTTAGGGGGTAGGCAGTAGGCAGATAACTAAATAGAGTTTGTAATTTTTTGTCGTTTTCGTTGGGACTTTTGCTCTTTCACGCCTAAACGGCTGAACGGATTCTGATGAAATTTGGTATGGTGATAGATGATAACCTAAAAATGGTCATAGGCTATAAATAATCACGCCATCGTTCTTAGGGGGTAGGCAGTAGGCAGATAACTAAATTGAGTAAGTGATTTTTTGTCGTTTTTGTTGGGACTTTTGCTTTTTCACGCCTAAACGGCTGAAAGGATTTTGATGAAATTTGGTATGTTGATAGATGATAACCTAGGAATGGTCATAGACTATAAATAATCACGCCATCGTTCTTAGATGAAATTTAGTAATAGATAGTTACCTAAAAACGGATATAAGACCAAAATGATCACGTCATCGTACTTAGGGGGTAGGAAGTAGGCAGAGTTAGTGATTTTTTCATTATTTTTGCTGGGAGTTTTGCTCTATCATGCCTAAACGGCTGAACGGATTTCGATGAAATTTAGTTAGGTGATAGATAGTAACCTAGAAAAGGATATGGGCTATTAATATTTATGCTATCGTACTTAGGGCGTATGCAGTAGGCAGAAAACTAATTAAGTTAATGATTTTTAAATCGTTTGTTTTAAAAATTTACCTCATTCACGCCTTACCGTCTGAACGGATTTTTATAAGACTTGGTTAATATAAAGTTAGGATCCTAGGCACGGACACAGGCTACTTTTTACGGCGGGTAAATACCTCATTCCCGTGGAAATCTAGCGTGATCGTGTCAAGAAGCGCATGACGCCATAGATACTGAAATGATTTTGATGTTTTTTTTAACTGAGTGTTACTAAGACTTCAAGTTAGTATTTGATCACTTTTCTAACTTAGAGGGTTTGTAGTCGGCAGTCGCCATAATTTAGGGAATTTATGATAAAATGTTTATGCAACTGTCTAGGAATCTGGGAACGGGGACAATGGCGCGATGGAGGACTCTTCACTGGGCACGCGAGGGCCCTCAAAATGGTCAAGGATGCTCACGCTCCCCTTCTCCAGAGAGGTGACCGCGCGGGCACTAGGTTCTGCTTCGACGAACCCTACAGGGTAATTGTTCCCGACAGAGACCTATGGTCTTCATCAAACAGGCTTCTTAGTCCAGAAGGTCCCACCTGGTTCACTGATGGCTCTGTCACAGCAACAGGGTCTGGGGCCGGAATCGTGGGTCCTCACTTTAATCAGGCTATCCCTCTGGGGAAGGACTGTTCCATTGTGCAGGCTGAGCTATTTGCGGTTCTTGCATGCGCACTGGAAAACATTCGCAGGGGATACTCTGGCCAGCACATTTATATATGTTGCGACAGCCAGGGAACTCTGAAATCTCTATCTGATGTTAGAGTTGACTCTCTTCTGGTAGAAGAATGCAGGAAAGCTCTGCGTGGGCTGGGCTCTGATAACTTTTTGAAAGTGGTCTGGTGTCCGGCTCATGCGGATATACCTGGTAACGTCAAGGCAGATGAACTGGCTAGGCGGGGAGCCGGATTAGCATTTGTTGGTCCGGAGCCTTCGCTGCCAATCTGTCGCACATCTGTCAGAAGTTTCTTCAGGAACTGGCTGAACAGGGAATTTTCCTCGGAATGGAGCGCAGGGGTGGGCCTGAGGTGGTCGAGGATTCTCATTGAGAGACCGTCCTCGCGATCTGAGGTCAATAGGCTTCTGCTGCTGGAGAGGAAACAACTCAGTCTGGTGACTGGTGCATTGACTGGTCACCTGTTTAACAAGCATTTGAAGAGAATGGGATTGACGAGCTGCTCCCTATGCCGGTGGTGCAGGAGTACTGATGAAACGGTTGAGCATATTTTGTTCAACTGTGAAAACCTTACTGAGTTAAGGTCAACACACCTAGGAAATCCAACACCTTCTATTCCTATGGTGAGAGGAACCACTCCTGGCAGGCTCGCGACATTTCTGTCTTCGTGTCTGAGGAGCTGAGTCTCTGTAGAATGATGCGGGTGAACAATGGGCCACTAGGCCTCAGTTCGGCCGGTAAGGCACCGCACAGAGAAGAAGAAGAAGAACTGTCTTCATTCAACAGTTTTACTTGGATCGAATTACCGTGCGAAGCCAGGGCGGGTCGCTAGTTAGTAATAAAAGGACAGGTTTCTGCGAATGTATTTATTGTTTCCAGAAACCATATTGCAATATATTGGGAATGGATTTAGATGATTTCTTTAATAAATCACCAATATATAAACACACATTTTATTCTTAATTACAAACTCCCTTTTTGCTATGTGGTATAATTTGATACTGCCTCATCTTAATCGCTCGCGGACAAGAACAATTAATGGTCATCTGCAGTCAAATAAAAACAGTTAACATATCTCCCTGGAAAATTCGAGTGATAAAAATGAGTTATTTGAATGGTAGTGCTGACATTGATTCACTGACCTTTATTGTCGCCGTACAGACTTAATAATTTATTCAAAAAGGATTGACATCCCGAGCCCCTGTGAAAAATCGAAATTTCGATTTATGGAACTGAAGTTGGTGTTGAAAAAAACACTGACAAAAAAAAAATTCGAAATTTGACAATGTTGCTTAGTTCACTTACCCTTGCTTTCGATAGGTTTTGAACCCTCATCGATCAATTATCAGTATTAAACATTGTATTGTAAGATTCCATCTTGATCGAATTGACAAATTTTGAATTATTAGAAAAAAAGAAAAATTTAGAAAAAAAAGCAAATTCCATAGTTCTCAATATGCTATCTTCATGAACATTCAGTATAACAATCTCAACTTTCTAATCTCTAATCGGATATTTTGCTTTGGAACTGTTTATTCTATGCTATTGTCATTATATGTATAATAAATTTAATTAAGAAATAACATGTTCACCGAAAGTTGAGGGTTATGAAATACCTTTTTTTA
The DNA here is from genome assembly GCA_013421045.1 of Propylea japonica. Lineage (NCBI taxonomy): Eukaryota > Metazoa > Arthropoda > Insecta > Coleoptera > Coccinellidae > Propylea > Propylea japonica. The sequence goes on from CM024247.1 coordinate 18,301,062, forward strand.
TTTATTCGTATTATTTATCTCCATTCTCCGGAAGAATGTGGAATGGTTATTCCCAGTATACTTCATGTGTTCAGATATTTTTCAGCATTTTTGATGACATATTTCCAGAACTCTCCTGGGAAATATGCGTGTCCCTAATCCATTGTTCGATTCCAACATTCGCATGTCTTCGAAATACCCCATTGCTCAGTGGAAAAAAAACATGTTTCTTCGAATGTATTTATTGTATCCAGAAACCATGTCTTTCTGAAAAATTCGAGTGATAAAAATTGAGTTGTTTAAATTATGCGGATACTGATATTGATTCACTGACCTTTATAGTCGTCGTGTCGTGACAGAATGATTGACATGCCGAGCCACTGTGAAAAATCGAAATATCGATTTATGGAACTCAAGTTATTGTTGGAAAAAACACTGACAGAAAATATATGTATTCGAATTTTGAAAAATGTAAGATTTAGAAGAAAAAAAATTTTGTGGTTCTGATATGCTATCACGGTACGGGCACCGTGACTACCGGCTTCAGCAGATCTGGCAAACCTCCTGAACTGATATCATGGCGTCACATAATATAAAGCTGTCCCATGCAGTTTATTATTCAAGAATTGATTTATTTCTACACAGAAATAAATTTAAGTACATACTTTTGTTAATGTTTCGATTCGTACCACCCCGTAATTTTTGCGAATAATCGTTAACTCGATCTTACTGTGTTTTTCCCATATAAAGTACATATTTTATTTATTTTGATAATAACTACATACATTTACTGTCCAGTCATAATTGCTGACACTTCAGATTAAACAAATTATTAGGACTCCAAGTGTCTGCAGGCTTACTATAGTCTATCCAAATCCGAGAGGCCAAGCGTAAACAAACTAGAAACGCGATTTGGTCGCTCTTATTGGTCGAAGCTTCAGGAACGCCACTTTCGACCGATAAGAGCGACCAAATCGCGTTTCTAGTTTGTTTGCGCTTGGCCTCTCGGATTTGGATAGACTATAGTATTATATTACGACTTTCCAAGAAGTTGTCACCCTGTTAAAAACTTTCAAAGCAGGAGATCATCAATCATCGAAAAAAGTGGATATAACACATTACTTTATAGAAATGATAAACTGATATGCACTGAGGTAAAAAACCAAATTCAGTTATCTAGAGTGTCCATCTGCAGATTATCAAAGTCAGGCATTTTCGTGTTCGAGAAAATTCTTGGTTGTGTGGATAGACAAAGGCATCAGATCTTTTATGATTCCAATGAAATGTTGGCTTTTATTGTTTGAATCTCACACAGAATTTCACATCGTGAATACCATCTTATAAAAAAATTCACCGGAAAAGGTTCATAACGCAGAGCTTAACTGTTTATGGAGAAATATATGCGACAGACTGGTTCTATTTTCAGCTTTGAACATCATATATTCACAGCAACATTTTTTTCAACTACTACTACAGCATTCATCTCATTCAAGTTTAAAATACCAATCTTCTTCCGGAAGTAATATATGATTTCTTGGGAATTGATGATGAATGGAACATGAAAAAGATCTCAACGAGTTAGATGTTTCTTCTCTCTGAAGTGTTTTCAATTCTGGCAAATTGATTCCTTGAAAAAACAGTGCCGTCCAACAAAAACTCAACACCTCGATTCCGGCTGAAATAGAATGTGGAAAACCGCTTGCACCCGTCAATTTCGGATTCGAAGGTAGAATTTTTCGCTCTTTGCATCCCCCTTACGAGGTTGAAAACAACCCCTTCGAGATGGGGTGGTGGTATACCTTATTCGGAAGTAATTATAGAGAAATATCTTATTCTCAAATTTGGGTTAAATAGTGGAGTAGTACTCAATGTTTTGATTATCTTGTTATGCTGCATTCACTTCATGCGATAATGTAAATTTTGGCTATTTTGATAGTTATGGCGGTTTCCCATGCCGGTAAGGTATAACGAACACTCGTCGAAGAATATCAAATTATAATTGCGTCCGACACATGAATTTTCTTTCACATTTGTAGACACGTGAAGTGTGACAAATCCCAATCTTATTTTTCTGTTGAAATTAAAAATTCTTGCATTTCGACATAGTTGTAATGAACATTCTGTTCTGCAGTTTTGTTTTTACCACAGAATAATTTCTGACAAGTTAAAACTGGCTAAATATTATTATATTCCATCCTCGCCAGGACAATGGGTTTTTCAGATTGAGAAATATACATATTTACTCAACGTGATCTATGCACATTACAAAACATGGAAATAAATATCAAATTGCTGCTTCGAATAGAAAAAAACATTCTTAAATGTTTCATTTGCGAAAATCATCACGAAAAATGGTTAGGCGTCATCAACTTCTGCTTTTTAGCGCAAAATCTGCAGAGCATTTCAGCATGTTCCATACTTATAAATGTATTGCACTTTCTGCAAAAAATATACTTTGATAATATTTCACGGGTACGAGCTCGATTCCTTTCAGTCTGTTATTGTTCTTTCAAAGATTCTTTGAATAGTGTGTCAACTGTAACTTATCATTTGATTATCAGAATTGATTTGATTCGAACAATTTTCACACTTTTGTTCAAACAAATTTTATCTTTCTCCAAAACTCTACTCTGTGTTGTTTTTACTGAAAGAGCAATATTCATTACCTCGTACTGCTTGAACTACGTTCAAATAAATTATTTTCGCAAATGTCTTCATTTTCTCCGTCAGAATCTACATCAACAATGCCATTGCATCTTCTTGGGAATCTGGCAATTCATTGTTGAACATTATCGTTCATTTTTTCTTCTTCAGATCCCTTAAATTCATCATCACCTCTCATTTTAATTTAGAAAAACTGAAAACAAGCCATTCCACGTTCATATTCATTAAAATCTGAAGAAAGTACTCGTTCTAATATTTTTTGTATGCATACGATTTTGGTACGTAAAAGGACACGTGGGGTCTGGATATACCCCAATCGCTTTTTGACAGCTCCAATTTAAACACACGTCAAGCGCTAACTGATTCTATTTGTTAATCTGATGGTGGAGGCTATAATCTTCTATATTGTTTTTTGTTTAAATTGCGCTATTCATTGGTATCAGGGATCTAGATTGGACATCCCCCCTCCGCAAATATGACAAATCTTCTTCAGTTATGAAAAGACATTTCGCTCGTTTTCATCTTTATCTAATCGCTTATTCGCTATATCGCTCGCTGTTATAGTTTTGAGTTATTACAACTATAGACAGTTTTCAAGCTATAGTTTACCGTGCCGTTCTAAAGCCGGGTTTAGACGAAGCGCACCTACTCGCGCACCAGCCTCATTTCCGCTCCCTCGCATAGTGTAAACATGCTCCTCGCCGTGAGGCCCCTCGTCCTCGGGTTGAGCCATTGCCGGTCGGTTTTCAGTCGCGCATCAAAGAAGCCTCGCTGTGTCGTTTGAACAAGCTTCTGGCTCTAGTCGAGTCTCGGACTTTATACTAGGCTGATTACTACCTCGCCTTCATCCTGGCTCACCCTTCTAGGCGAATCCAGCGCTTAGTGTAAACACTGGCGCGAGGATGAGTTTTGGTGCGCGAGTAGGTGACGAGGTTTGACTCGCGAGTGGGTGCGCTTCGTCTAAACCCGGCTTAAAACATAAAGTCGGGAATAGACGAAGCGCACCTACTCGCGCACCAGCCTCGCTTCCGCTCCCTCGCATAGTGTTAATATGTTCCTCGCCATGAGGCCCTTTGTCCTGGGGTTGAGCCATAGCCGGTCGGTTTTCAGTCGCGCATCAAAGAAGCCTCGATGTGTTGTTTGATCAAGCTTCTGGAGCTAGTCGAGTCTGGTCGAGTCTCAGACTCTATACGAGGCTGATTACTACCTCGCCTTCTCATCCTGGCTCGCCCTTCCAGGCGAATCCAGCGTGTCGTGTAAACACAGGCGCGAGAATGAGTTTTGGTGCGCGAGTAGGTGGCGAGGTTTGACTCGCGAGTGGGTGCGCTTCGTCTATTCCCGGCTTAACGTACTGTTTTGCTATCTACAAAGGATTCTTTTTTGCTCCACTCAGGAGCCAGGACTCGATTCAAACTTTGGAACCCAAACTAGCAGGTAAGGTTGCTGATACCACCGTTTATCATTTTATACAGTCCACTTTCATCTTCCACAAATTTAAATATACCGTTTCGCCAACACCAGTCCTTACGATTTTGATCGACAGTCAGCCAAATTTTGAAAGTAAGTGTTCTTCAGGCGCTTGATGGCATCTGTGCTAAATGCCCATCATGATTAATGATTTACAAAGGGGAAAAATCACGATTTTTGCCCTCATTGATCACTATAGCGAAAGCGCTAATATACATAATTGGGCAGAGAAAACGCAGCAGTAAAAAAAATCGGCCGTATCTTTGGCCCGCCCAACAGTGACAGAACGAATATTGTTCAACGTTTGGTGCCATTTACCAACAGAAGGATCTATTGGCAGAAAATGTCAAAGAGGTTCTACGCAGTTCAGAAAGGAAAAAAAAACGATGACTTATTGTTAAAGCCGTAGCATACCGTTTTGTAACACGTGTTCTATACTCCCTTCCATTTGAAATGAGTCGAAAAAAAGTTCTACAATCTTATTTTGTTTTTTAAAATCAGTTTTTTCTTGTAGTAATTTGCTTTTCTTCTGTAATAAAATATTTTCTGATGTCTATAGGGTAACAAAAGGTCCATGTCAGTCTGGGACAAAAATGTCCCATACAAAATGGCGATTTTGGTAATGAAATTGCTATGAATAACTTTTGACGAAACTATCCTTTCTAACAAAAAAGAACGGAAAAACAACTTTCCACTTAAAACTGACTTGAAAATGTTAAATTTCATTTTATTCATCTACGGACTCGTGTATTCTGTTCGAATTAACGACACATGAAAACAGAAAGTAGTAGTGGACAATACTGTCAATTCAACTCAAGCCAAGGCGTAGCCAGGAATTAATTTCGGGGGGGGTTTTGACATTTTGGCAATTGACTTTGTAGGTGCCGGAAATTGTGAGGGTCGCTTTCTGTAGCAAGTATTTGTTGTTTTTAAGAATTCAATAATCCTTTTCCTACTTCAGAAACAATATTCAATATAGATATTCCTGGTTATGTTAGGTAAACCTATTTTTCAAATATGCTTCAGAATTTAATCTTTATTCACTCAAACAAAAAATTTAAAAAACAATATTTATGTCCCAAACAATACTTACAGGATAAATCAATATGAAATTAGTGTGGATGTGTGCTTTCATTGAAACTAAATGGAGTTTTTTAATGTTTTACTCCAAAATACTGCCAACAACATATGAAAAGGTATTAAAAATGAAACAGTGAGAAAACACAAACAATATTTTTTATGGTGAATTCCTTCAGTTAAAGTCTATCCGTCTTTTTTTTCTAGCGAATTGGTCAACCACTTCATTTTCATCAATTTTCACACTATAATGAATATTCATAAGCGCCAACCCATTCAATCTAGTTTCGCTAGAAGAATTGCGCAGGTTATTTTTAATTCTCCTCAAGCTGGAAAAACTTCTTTCTGGAGTAGCAGTAGATACTGGAATCGTAGCTACAATTTGTAGTAGGATGTAGATGTTTGGATACATATTCTGATTGCGTCATCTAAGCATCCTAATGCCGATTTTGAAATGAAGTTCATTGACATTTTCCATACTTATTTCAAATTATGCTTTAATAACGTTTTTATTTTTTTCTGGGAGTAGTGAAGAATACAACGATTGTGTGTCTTCTAATTCATATTCTCTGTTAAAATTCTGTTTAGAAAATATGTCAGTTAATTGTTGGATAGTATGTTCTAAAAATGGAATGAAACTTTGATATCATCCATATTGCTGATATGAATTGATAATTTTAACTAGATTTTCGGAGATAAGTGGGTTTAAGTGCGAAATGAAAGATTATTTTTTCAACAAAAAATAACCCTGAAACATTTTGGGGGAGGGGGGTTTGAACCCCCAAAACCCCGCCCCTGGCTACGCCCTTGACTCAAGCACTAATAAATTAGCAGCTACTGTTCTGATTCTTTCACAGCTTCATGAGTTGGGTTTTTTTACTATACAGGGTGTTTCCTGATTGAATGTCAAAATTTATTGGGGTGATTTTTGGGCCGATTTTAGGAAAAAAATTTCATATGAACATATGTCCTAAACGTCTGACCTTTTGAGTTACAGGTTGGTAATTTTTATTAATATCTATAACACCATTTCAGATATTTTAATGAAATTTGTCATACATGTACTATGAATCAAGGGGCATTTTTAATGTATCATTTTAATGTCGTTCGTACGAAATTTGACCTGCCTATTTTAGCCGACGTTGATGGTACGCCACAGACTGAAATAAAAATTATTTTTCAAATTCCCATTTCTCACCAAAGTTGATTTCTTGAATTTTTTCAATCCGATGCACGGTTTCCGCTTAAAAATAAAAACCGTTTCTCTGAATTGAAATAAATTACATTCTGCGGTTGTCATTATTTCGTGAAATGGTTCATCAGTCTTTTGTCCTTCAATTCAGTTCTTCTAGTCTTTTTGATTATAAGTCACCCTTATAAATATTGAAATTCAATTAGGAAACACCCTGTATAATGTGAAGTCGAAAGGACTAGTGCGCTTTCTTGTATTTGGAAAACGATAATGTGAATTGGAATATCCTATGTTGTATTGATTTCATTAAATTATTCTTTTAAATTAACTGACGTGATCAAATCTTCAATCTTCATTCAAAATATCAAGTTTTGATGAGTTCATTTCAAGGGTTATCATGTTTATGGTAGCCCGTAAGCAGTGGTTCAAGAATTAATCATCATTATATTCATCATTCGTTTTATACTGTACATCCAAACCCAAAATAACCTGTTCACTAATTTATCATTCATTCTCATAAAAAAAATTTCTCTGCTAGTTGAGAAAATATTGAAAAGTCAGGTCAAGCTATAAAAATAACATGTTCACCGAAAGTTGAGGGTTATGAAATAAGTTTTCTTATTTACTCGTGTTATTTCCCTTCATTTTCTGTAAGAATGTGCAATGGATATCCCACTCATACACTTTTCGGTTGAGGTATTTGCAGCATTTTTGATGACATATTTCCACAATGCCCCTGGGAAAAAGAGGATTTTCTTATCCATTGTTTGACTCTTATATTCGCATAGGGCTCAATGCTTCGAAAATTACTGATAGGTACACCTTCCTAAAAACAGGTTCTCCGAATGTATCGATTGTTTCAGAAACGATATCTTTTGAACAATCTGACTGAGCAACAATTTTTATATAAGTACCTCTTGTCAACTTGCTTTTCAGCTCATATTTGAAACTTAGAACTTCTTCAGGCATAGTTGGCATTAGAAAAAATGTTTGAGATGGATACTTTCTTCTTCTCCATAAAATTTTCAATCGTTTCTTCATTTCCTTTTGATATTTTCAGCATGTCTGGGACCGTTGCAAAATATGCAATGAAATCCTCCTCTGATAAACATGCACCAGCTATTTCTTTTGTTAGTTTAATTTTGAAATTTATAATTTTTCAAATGATCCGACATTTATTATCAGAATCATCCATGAGTTTGGAATTTTGCTCCATTATGGTGTTTCAAATCTTTCAGGTCTTGTTGCAAGATTGTATGTAATTTTTTCGAGTATTCCTCACACTTGATTTGAAATAAAGTATGGGCTGCGTCTACTCTGTTTTACAGCGCCCTTATTTCTGGCGTATCCCAGTGATGTTGTTTACAGATCCTGATACATTTTTCAGGGAAAAATTTGTTGAAAGCCCCGAAAAAACATTTTGGAATCTCGTATGAGATACCAAAGCCGACTCATCGGTTATGAAACTCCAGTTCACGTTTTTAAATATTCTCGAAATATTTTAGTATTGGCTTCATTAAAACCTCTGATATTGGTATGTTTTTGTCTTTCAGATAATAAGATATGTGTTCTGGTTCAGATGTGTCAAAGCACTTCTGTTCTGTCTTGTTCAGATATGTTGATAATGTCATAATTGGTTTTAAAGGCAGTGCACAAGAACTAACGGATTTCTATGACTGGATAAATAAACTTATTACCAAAATAAATCACAGTTGAAACGGACAACCAAAGGACCCTGTATTACTTAGATTCAACTCCTTATAGATCGTAGACTGACTCTAGTCATTAGCTGAGAAAGAAATTAAAAATTAAATATCTTATTAACTTATTACAGGACAGGAATAAGTTGAATTTCAATATAAGCCACATTTGGCCAAAACGATAAAGTAAAGTAGAACGCTACAAAATATAAACCTGAATGAACTCAATTTTTTTCTTTTTGGAAAGCAATTTTTTTAGTATCTGAAGTATGTGAACAAGATATAAAAGAAAAAATCCCTATTTATCTGCTACCATCATAAAAAATCTTTTTTTCTGGAAAGCTGCCAATAGAACAAGGAAAGTCATCCCGCCTAACTTAAAATAACTGGTGCACATTTTTGGGTGTTGTGGTTTACAATCGAAAGGAAAATGTTTTATCGGAACACATGGTTAGTTGAAATACATAAATATTCGTCAAATACATTTATTGAAAAAAATTATCACAAACAATATTCACAATGATATGAGACAATAAATGTTTTTCAAGGAGTAAAACATTGAGGGATTATAATAATAAACGGTAATCTTAGATGATAAATATGTACATTAATTAATGAAAATGTTTCTATATTACATTTTGAAATTGAATACAAGTTTATTTATTTTCATAAGTGTTCTAAAGCTTTTCGATCTGCATCCCCAAAACAATATATACAACGGAGAAGTTATTGAAAAATAAGATATGAAAAAATAAAAAAAATATTTCTTTTCCATTTACAATAAATCATATGGATATGTAACGAACGGAATCATTGAGTATCTAATTGGGAAACTATTCGATGAATTATTTGTCCACAATTTTTCAATCTGCTGACTCCGTATTTAGGTTCATATTTCAAAAACACATGAGTTTCCTGATTGATAGCAAGTGATAATACTTCAGCATATATCAGTACAACAGGTTTTAGATGATTAAGGTCATATGTCGTACATGATACCATATCTGAAATCCATATTTTTGAAAGATCAGCCTCCTCCTTCAAAATGGCTTGTATGAAACAACTGGCAGCTGCGGCCGATAGAGATGGAAGAATATGGCAAAATTCAAAGTTTCCCAAACTCATTTCTACCAAATACTGACACAGAGCATGATGCTCACTATCTTGCCCTAAATAAAATGTGCATCTGTCAGAAAACTGAAAGGAGTGGGCAACAACAAATTGTCTCCTAAAGTTTTATGGATGTCGTGCTCGGTTTTCCATACGCGTCTTTTCGAATACCGCGTATTCAGAAAATCTGTCCATACTTCCATAGAAGACGATGGATCTTCTTGTACCATATTGTAGGCAATCCTTAAGCATACGGTGGATACAAAAATTGGTGAGGAACATTCCTTTTTCACATAGACGTACCTGTCAAATATATCAATAGAACGAGCCAGAATATCTTGACTCATAGATGTGACCTTATAGATTTTGAACAACCACTTAACTGCCCTCTGCCGATTAGATAAGGGAAAGTCACAGGCTTCCCAATAATTTTTGGGCAACGTGATTGTCTTTTCCATTGCGATATCGAAGATGTATGCTTCTTCTATCTCAAGTAAACGTTTTGACCATTGATTGAGAGCCCCGTCGTATCCTGGACAGGATTCTTCCTTGGTTTCCTCATGTCCTTCATGACCTAGATCATCTTGACTTTGTGAGGCGTTACTTGATCCCTGAAAAATTAATTTTATTTGATTAGGAAAAGAAGTTTTATTGTACTTTGCATTCAATCAGTTTAGGTCTTGAAGATCTAAACTGTTGTATGACGGGTGACTGGTGACGTAAGGGACAACGATTAACTGGAGATAGAGGACCTCAAATCGAATGAGGATTGTGGGTTAAAATGTCCCATATGGCAATTAGTTTCAGACATACAGGGTGTTTTTTGCAAAAGTGCAAAAGTGTTTTCTGCAATTTGGCACTATACATTTCTCCATCGGATCGAGAAAAAATGTGTACATTTGCAGACCGTATTCAAAAAATTCAATTTTCGTGTCAGGTGAGGAATTTCACTCAGTATATGGGATGAAAAAAATTTGGAATCTGCAAAAAACACTGAGTGGAAATCTTTTTTAGTTTAAATGGCACAAATTTTTTACAGTTTTTATGATATGTTGAAAGTGGAATATTATACTTTATTCATATTTAATTGAAGAAACATACTATACCTGATAGAAAAAACACCGAAGTTAAGATGCTTAAATAATCCTGAGGCATTTTTAATATTCCTTCACGTCTTGAAATCCTTTTTTATTGATTTATTTATCACTATTATAAAAAAATTACAAAAACAATACAAACAAAAAAAGACGAACACAAACAAAAAGACGAACAGTAGCACATATATTCATAAAAAAAATCAAATAAACAAATGCTCGATATGAGAGCCATTCCCCTAACACACTCTATTGAACAACATCTTGTATCTACAAGATGAAAAATTATACTCTGATAAACAGAAAATCTGGATTTCAGCTCGAGAAAAGTTTGACTCAAATTTATCAATCTCAGAATCCCTGAAAAATAATTCACCTGGTACTCATGTTTTCAACTAAATTTATTCTTCAATGAAAAAATGCAATGATTCATAAAAAAACAACTAAGCAAATGCTCTAAATGAAAGCAATTTGCTGCAACACATTTATCGGTTCTCTTGAACTTGATTATTTCTTTTCTTTTGAGATGAGTATTATTCTGAGACTAAATATGATCGTAATTTATGGTGTGCCGCAGGTGTATATAGCCTGCGATACTCTTTTTTAGTAGCTATTCTAGTCATTTTGCGGAATCCATAAACAAGTATCATCTACATATTCTTCATTTGGGAATACTGAAGGCATTTTTCAGTAGATAAACATACGACACAATTTCCAAAAATTCACAACCAATGAATGGATGAATATAAACGTCTTTTGTTGAAATATGCCTACTTTGTGTAGTTATTTTTTTTATCAATAATGAATAAAAACCCTTATTCTGGAAAATCACTTGTTTCTCTAATATTCTGTTTGCATTTAAGGAATTCATATACCTCTAAAAAGAAGTGGACTTGCTAAACCTAAGAACATAGTAGAGGAAAAAAAGTCCTCAAAATTTCTAAATTATTTCATTGAAGAATGAATTTTGTTGAAAACATAAGTATCAGATGGAATATTGTTCAAGGGTTCTGAGATTGATAAATTTAAGTCAAAATTTTTTCTTGCTAAAATTCAGTGTTTCTCTTCTATCAAGAGTATAATTTTTTATCTTGCGGATATGAAAAATACTTCAATTGTTCAAAAGAGTGTGTGAGGGGAATAGCTCTCATAGTGAGCATTTGTTTATTTGATTTTTTTATGAATCAAATGTGCTGTTCTTCTTTTTGTGCTTTTATTGTTTTTTGAATTTTTCTTATAATATTGATGGATAAATTAATAAAAAAGGATTTCAAGATGTGGAGGAGTATTTAAAATGTGTCAAGATTATTTAAACATCTCAAAATCAGTGTTTTTTTATCAGGAATAGTATGTTTTTTTAATTTACTATGAAAAAATTCGACTTTTAACATATCATAAAAACTATAAAAAAATTGTGCCATTTAAACTAAAAACTGATTATTACTGAGTTTCTTTTCATTTTTGCATCTCATATATCGAGGACATTTCTCACCTGACACGGAAATTGAAATTCTTTAATACAGACCTGCAAATTTTACATTTTTTTCTCGATCTGATGGAAAATATGTATAGTAATAAGCTTGCCGAAGATATGGGACTTTATAGTTTTAATCTTTTGCAAAAAACACACTGTATAACTGAAAAATAGTTATCGAACATCGAACATTTTATCCCCAATCTTGTCAGCCTGTATATCCGATGCACGTAGTTGTTGTATAATGAAATAACAAATAATATTTTCTTTACTTTGAGATATCGAAATAATAATTTTATCTCATTGAAAAATATAATATCAAGAGGAACCTATGCGGTTAAATACAACTTATCGAATAGCATAGAAGGTAAGTAACTTCGATAATTGAAATTTTCTTTATTCGAATTATAATTTACAGGTCGATGAATCTATCGATATTACTGTTTATTCTAGTAACATATTAGCATGAAGAATAAGACAAATTTGTTTATATGCTTTCGAATAGTCAATAATCGAGACATTGAAAGAACGATCATAAAAACAACTACAATACAACTGTAAATTCATCGAGCATACTCACTGAAACTTGATTTCTTTACTACTATTGACTTCACAGAATATGAAGTCCAGAAAATTATCGAAATCAGGGTCCGTAGGTTGAAAGTATTATGTGTAAATGGAAATAACCGGATTTTTTGCGGATGAATGAAAAATCTTTAGTGATATAGATTGTGGGATAACCTTACAATTCTCATCATAAGCGTGGTGAATTTATACATATACCTACAGAAATTAGTTATGAGAACAAACATTTTTCCATACAAAAATCACTGAATGATTTTAATTCGATCAGTTTAAATCGAAATTGAGTGAATTATTAGAATAAATATTAATATTATACTCATACAGATGATTCATTTTCTCACTTGTCTATTCATAACCTTTTTTCGAACTCTTGAAAGAATATTAATGCTATCTGTGTATTATTAACAGCTATTTTTCCAACGATTTTTCAGTACTTTTGAAATAAAACCAAATGTAAGTTTCTACGTCCGTGTTTTACAGTCATATTGTTCCGAATCTGATTTGCAAATTTATTTGTGAATACATTGCGACCATATTTCGAAAATTGCGAGTACCCCTCGAATCCTTGTCCCAAATACATATGATTGATTTTTTTTCGGAATGACAGAAAACTGAGGAAACTATAGATCACTCTGAAAATTTCCATTTTTTTTCGGCTATTATTGTGGATACGGCTGGCCTAAAACGAGTTTTCGATCTAGGATTTCTCACCATTGAGTCAAATTTATAAATTTATTTTCTGTTAACTGGCATAATAAACGATAAAATTATTCCGAATACATATATGGTACAGAAGCTCACTTTTCTCTGTATGGATATGTTACAAAATTGTTGGTGTTTGTAGAGAAAATCAAATCAATTTGCAGATGTAAACTGAAGGCAGAATGCATGGGAAAAAGTCGAAAAATTATACAGAATCCGATATTCTAATATACACATACCTCATACTCAGAAAGAACGTTTCTTGGAGTCCAGATTGCGCCATATTGTCAGTTGTAAACATTTTCTCTTCAATGTTGAAAGTTCACTTGGTAGTATTTGAGCAAACTAGAGGAATAATACACTAACTTGATACACAGATTGTTTTCTTCAAAACTGAAGACTATGAGCAACACAACTCTTCACAAGATACTGATGCTAACATTGGTTTTGCCCCTTGGTTATATAATTTCTCAGTAGTACCTGACCTGAGTAGGTAGAGGGGTGGGGCTATAGGATCAGTACGAGTGATGTCAGTTTGATAATAAAACAATAATGATTTTTAATCTTCTCGCTTTTGGTATATGTTATGGATTTTTACTACATGTTCTTTATTAGATCGTTTTCATGCACCAATCAGCTAATTTTTGAGATATATTTCATTATCTCATTTTTTATTGCTTCACTATACTCACATATGTATATTGTACAAAATTATTTCAGTCACTTATATGGTGCAGCGAACCGACCTTTTGTTTCAAATCTTACCCATGAACAATCAATTAAATTTTTTTCTTTAAGAATATATTTACACGCATATTTCAGGAAAGTTAGTTCATTCATCTGAAAGTTCAGCAAACTCATTTTTGGTTCTGTATATGATAACTTAATGAACAATTATGATTGATTATAAGTTTCGAACACGAATGAAAAGGTATGATAAAAAGAAAATATTAGAATAAAAATACGGATATTAATTATTATTTTAATTAATATCTTCAAGATCAAAAAGTGAATCCATTTGTTGTCTTCCCTATTTCTGATGAGTAAAAATTTTTCAATCGAATGCATGTACTGACTCAATATGGAGAAAAATAAATCATTAACAAGATTACTGATGTAAAAATGAGTTCACTTGATGTAAATCAACAATAATGAATTAAAAAAACAACATGTTAAATTTTTATATTCAAAGGCTCAATAAGGCTATTACCTCGAAATTTTGTATATGCAGAATCTCTGCACGATTGAAATTATATGCTGAAAATTATTGAAAAAATTAAATATTTGAGAATTCAGTAACTGAAAATATCGAAATTCTATGGTTCTGATTTCACAAGCCTCTGGGAACTTCCATGATCATTAATTTCGCTCGATTTCATTTCAATCGAGAGTTTTTTCAAAAGAATATATTTTGATTTTTTTCGATATTACGAAGAAATAAATTTTTGCGTACTGCTTGGAATTGGTATTGAACTTTTTACTGCAAAATTTCAGGCAATCAATTGAACGATTCTGCATTATTCGAAAAAAGTATGATTTAGAAAAATTGAGTTCTGTGAATATTCAGTCCACTCTGAAAGTAAATTTTATTCGAATCGGATATTTGCTGTGAAAATATATGTATTTTTTCAATATTCCAATTTCATTGGCTATGATTCTAGTAACACTATGGCCATGAAGTTTCGTATGTGGCATCTTATGAATATCTTGCATGTGGCCGCAGAATTTCATTTCGAGTGGTTTTGTTTTGTCTGAGATATTGCGGAACAAAAATTATGATTTGCCATATTTCGTGTAACAACCCCTCTGTGATTTTGCCGTTACTAAAGCAACCCACCTTGAAAATCTCAAGTTTTAGGACAATCCTTTCGAGAGTTATCATGTTTACGGGACGGACGGTCCGACGGAAATAATTGAAATTGACCACGCGGATTCGTGATCACCAAGTAAAATCTAATTGTTTGAGGCCATTTTCACCTCAAAATTCGAAAATTACAAATATTTGAGCAAAACGATATATCACTCGTTTAAGTAGAACGAGTGCTCAAAAAACTGGCTTTGCAGTTCTCCATTTATGGAAAAATTGTTATTGCAGATTCTCCAGAATCAACTATGAATGGTTTTTTTGTTTGATGAAGATGAATTAATTGGAAGAAAAAATTTCATTCGAATATCTATTCCTCTGAAGAATGTACGAATAGTTCTCTAGCGAAATTCTTTTGATGCGAACAAAAATGTTGATAAATGAACGATATTTTTATTTTTACATAAAATCTTTTCTTGAAAATAATTACCTTCTTTAGTGTTGTTATTGCTTGCATCCTCGAGTACAGTCAACACATTCCGAAAAAGGTAATTGAACAATAATAATAATAATATAATAATAATATATATATTCACCATCAATATTTACATGGTTTGAAAATATTTATACACAAAATTATTATACTGAGAATTTTCATTGGAAATTATAACAAAAAATTCTTCTAAGGAATAGAATGCACCATAATTATATCTCATGTATTTTCTTCTGAAGTGTTTTTCTGTAGTTCTTCAGTCTTCAGGTACCTTGTTGAACATTTTGTACCCAGTAGCTAGAGATATTCTGCGTGTTCTTCTTCCGATGCAATGGTGTGAGCAGATCATTTTTGCGCCTGGTATTGAATGGGTGGTTCGTTCCATTTTTCTGCATATGGCTCTTATTGTGGTATATATATTTGAGACATTCTCTTATGAATAATGATGGAAAAGGAGTATAACCATGCCGTACAAAAAAAGGTTTACACGAATCTCTGCTTGCCACTTCATACATAACTCGCATCGCCTCTTCTTCTGCAGAATGAATACTCTCTTAGCTCAGAGGCATTTCCCCACAAGAGTATTCCGTATAGTAGCACACTCTGGAATTTGAATAGTAAGCAGTTTTCACCATTTCAGCATTACCACATCTCTTTCAGTTGTCTCAAAAGATAGAGAGTCTTCGACAATTTTCCACATACATATTCCACATGTTCAGTCCAGCTCAATCTGTTGTCCAGAATTACTCCCAAAAATTTTCACTTCCCTGATTCTCTCTACCCCAAACTTCAACTGACAGTTTTGTCTGAATTTAATTTCAGCAAATTAGTAGAAACCATTTTTGAATTTCTTCCACAGCAAGTTTTCTTTTTTTCTGCTAATTCGTTCTTGCATTTAGAATCATTATATTATCGATGTTCATCGCAATATAAACACAAAAAAGCTACAGTTCTCAATGTGTAGTCGTTAATATATATCAAGAAAGTATGGGTCCCAATATGGATCCTTGAGGTACCCCTTGACCTATCTCCTTTCCCTTCGACGTGATTCCATTCCAGTGAACTCTTTGCTTCCGATTTTTTAAATACGATTCTAATAATTTGAGAACATTACCTCGAAAAGCCCAGGCATGCAGCTTTCTCAGTAAAACCTCATGCGAAACAGAATCAAAGGCTTTGCTCAAATCGAAGTTAAGCATCTCCACGTACTCACCGTTATCCACTGCCTGAACAATTTTGTTCAAAGCATCATGAGTGCCGTAGTTGTTCTTCGTCGTTTTCCTATACCCATGTTGATTTTTACTGAAATAATTTTTCTTTTCCATCCAGTTCAAAATTCTGCTTTTCAACACAGTTTTCGAAAATTTTGATATGACTGGTGAAATGGCAATGGGTCGATAGTTATCGAATTTTTTATTATCTCCTCCTTTTCCTTTATAGATGGGAATCACTTGGCAATTTTAGTTCATCGGGAATAACCTTCACGAAAGCATTTGTTTACAATTAAAGAGATTGGCTTAGCGACTTCCTCACACTGATGCTCTTCAGAATAGAGATGGACATATCATTAATATCTGTAGAAGGTTTTGATTTCAGAGATTTTATTATTTTTCCAATTTCCTCTTCAGTGCAGTCGAATAAATAGCATGATTTCTCTCCACTTGAATAATTAGCGTTGGACGGTTTTGTTGTGTGGTTTGCTCTTGTTCTTAGTTGTTCAAGAGTTTTTTACCAGTACTTACAAAGTGATCATTCAATTCGTCAGCTTGTAGTTTTGTTCTAATGCTTTTCCTCTTCGTTGTTTTGAATGATCATTCTCTCGAATAACTTCCACAATGCTTTCTGTTTATTTTCAGCTCTATTCAGGTACTCTAGATTTTTGTCCTTCACTACTTTGTCTACTTCCATTTATATATTCATTTTTATAGGCTTTGTATGCCCTGAATGATGAATTATCTCCTTTACTACAGCTATAGTATGAAGAGCTTTAGTCTCATTTTCATATTCATAATTTTTGGTTCTTCATTTTATATTTTTGCTAGTCACCTTTACTTTCTTTTCTTTCACGGGCATTCGTTGATCTATTTTTCTGTAAAAATTGTTCATAAAATACAGAAAAAGCACTTTTTGCATCTTTTTGCTCCAATAAATATTCCAGGGTATGTTAGATATGTCCTCTTTTAGCAGGTTAATATTTTTTGGTGTTTTACAATTCTTTTCTGATTGTTTCTTTTTCATCTGAAGATCCATTCAACCGAAGCTGGAAAAGTGATTATTGGTGCTAGATGATCAGACAGATGTAGCTCTACTGTTGTACATTTTTCATATTCGGATTTCACGAAATATTATCAATACATGTTGTTGCCGTGTTGCTGATTCGTGAACCTTCAAACGAACTCCTGCTGAAACCAAAAGACTCGAACAAATTTTCAGTTAATTTTTGCTCTTTATTTTTACTCAAAAGTCTATATTAAAGTCCCCTCTATCACCATTCTTTTTCATTAAATTTTTCTGTTAAATGAAGCAAAAACTCTCGATAATTGTTCCAAAAATACCTCTACTGAACCGCTGGCGACCTGTATATGCAACCACAACTGTATTGAATGTTTCTCATATAGATACCCGCAATTCAGAATCTCTTTCAACACACTTTCTCCTTATTTCTTCGATTGAAATGACATCCCAGTTTGATCTTGTCGCTATTAATACACCACCGTGTTTACTTTTTCTCTCCAATAATGAGCATTTACGTTTTAGTTATGTAAATTTATATACTCTAATTGTTCTTCACTTAGCCCGTTTCTGTAAACAAATAATATCAATGTTGTGTTCATCAAGTTGTAAGTTTAGTTTGTTCAACTTTGTTTCGAAGCGATTGAATATTATAGTTCAAAGAGTAAAAGACTTTTTGTGATCTAAAATTCTGCTGGGATTGATTTTGGGTACCGAAAAAATCTGAAGGGCGTACCATATTGCTCGGGCCAAGTTCCGAATCATGTATTTTCTCTAACAGTGAATAAGGACAACCAAGCTTGTAAGACTTGTTAAGACTGTGTTAGAGTCAGACTTTTTCAGTTCTTCTTCTACCTCGAAGTATTCATTCGGGAATAATGACTGCAAATAGTTCTTTAAACTTGCAGGATCAGTGTCCTTTGAAGCTCTACAATATAGAACCAAGCTTTTTGTTGGCTCCCCTGAAACTACCACTTCGCCTGCCTACCTTTACTTTCATGAATCGTGTTTTTATTTACTTTTTCTGTTTCCTTCGGTTGACTGAATTTCTCTCTAATGTTTTGCTATTTCCTATATTTTTCATCTCCGCCACTGGCTGTCGTATCGACTGAGTGACACCTGTAGTTCCGCCATAGCAGAGGTGGACTTGGACCTACTGCGAGATTTATTCATCTGTTAGCGCTGTCATCTGCCTTCAATTCTGCCTTCTAATTTCGTGAATTATCATTTGTTTTGTTTATGATAACCTCACATTTGACAACTCTGATCCATGATTGGCTTAATGCCATTTTCACTTCTAAGAATACGTATTAGTAGTTCCTGTTCAATAAAGGCAATATTCTTAATGGGAATTGAATACGCTTTCAATTGGTTCGGAATTATTTGTTACGATAGTTTATGACACTTTCATTCGAAATTCTCTACAAAAACCCTTATCTCATTTCATTATTCCGAAACTTCCAAACCTTCTCCGAAAAGTTGAATGCATGAAAATTGAATCATTTGTGAATACACAAAATCTTCTCTTGAAAAATAATTACCTGCTTTAGTGTTGTTATTGCTTGTATCCTCGAGTACCGACTACATAATTCGAAAAACGGTTATCGAACAATAGAAGGAAATATGCTTAATGAGATTTGAATATGCTTTCAATAGGTAAAGATACGGTATTCTTTGTTACGATAGTTTATGACACATTCATTTGAATCCCTTACAAAAACCCTTATCTCATTTCATTAGGGTGAAATCTATATAACTTCCGAACTTCTCCGAAATATTTGATGCATGAAAAGTCAATCATTCGTGAATAGTTGAAAACCAGTCTTTTTCTGAAATTATAGGAATGTTTAAATGAATACTTACATGTCATTTACTGTATGAGGAAGGAAACGGAACGACGATGAATGAAACACCTCTTGGTGTTTCCGAATGTTATATTTTGGTGGATCATTTCGAAGATACAGGCTGTTTCAACATTTTGGCTGATTTATTTGATTGGTTATAACTCACGAATCACGCAGAAAATTTTTTATTATTCTTTTTTTGGTACTCACATTCAACTATTCCTTCAATATTCTTAGAATAAGTTCAGAGCAAGAATATCTCACTTGAAGCCATATATAGTAGGTAGAATCAGATGATTAGTTTCGAAGTTATGTGGCACTGGATAATTAATTCTTCTTATATTCTCTACTGCTATTGGTAATTATATTATAAATATTTTTGAAAAATATCAATAAAAAAGAATGGCCTATTTTTATACCTATTCGTTGTTTACCAAATATCATTCTGATTCAGGAGATTTCTGTGATTATCGAGTTACTTGAATGCAGGATACGAAACCGTCTATCATCCGGACAGAAATTTTTCCAGTATTGAATTATACGTGCTTTTCACGAATGAGAAATACTGCTTTCCTGACCAAAACCATTACCATATTTCCTTATGAACATCCCTGCATATTGCTCGCTTACTAAGAACGTTCAGAATACCAAAGGAAAGTTTTTCAGCATATTTCATGAATAAAGTTTCATATAAACTGAAAATTTCCGTAGGTCCCAAAACTTTCTCAAAAAATCAAAAGAACCCTCAAAACTTAAAAAGCGAGCCTGGTGTTTTACAACATGAAAGCAGTTGAGTCGTTTATTAGTAATATAGAAATCCAAAAAGATCATAGATCTGTGTCATATGAGATTCCATGTTTGGATTTGTGATAAAGGTATATAGGACAAACGAGACAGTACTTGCAAAAAAATTAAACAACATGCTTACGATATCAGAGATGTGAAAAATACAGAAAAGACAGGCTTTTGTTCGCACTTTTTCAAAGATTATCACAGGTTTGATTTTTCCTATGTAAAATATTAGACAATGATTAAAATTTTTATTTATATTTTACTATTGGTGTTCTGTTTGTCATTTATATTATATTTTTAGGCCTGATGAAGCAAACGAAAGATGGCGAAACGTTGCTAAATATACTTTAAAATCATTTGAAATAGTCCTTATCCTGCAAAATACAGTTGTCAATTAATTGGTCCGAAATAGCTTCGTTAAGAGTTAGGTACGGAATGTCAAAGTTCAAGAATTTTGCTAAACTGACAGAATTGTCTATGCAGACTCTAGCTATACCATAGTACCATAGTAGGGTAGCCGTAGACTATCACCCGATATGGAATAATACGCCAAGCAACAGAGCTACAAATGATTAGTTTTTTGACAAAAATACTACCTGGACGCCACCTGTGCCATTCCGTGCAGGACAGTCCGTAGTTTATTCCCACCATGTTTTCAACAGGAAAATGCCATTTTTTTATTTGTTATCAACAAAAAACAACAAAAAACGCGTTCTTTTTAGTTTTTTCGTTGCAAAATGAAACTATTGATGCAGTGATAACGTTGCAATGGGATGAATTGTAGAGAATTACATTGTGAAGAGAATGATGGGTCAAACGATCCGATCGAATAATTAAAACTGGAGAAAAGCGGAAAAAA